>PVJL010012711.1:0-35780 GCA_004026885.1 Lyroderma lyra | reverse complement strand
GAGGGTGGGAGGGGGGAGAGGAGGGCGGGAGACGCGAAGAAACCCACGAACTCTGGCTGACCAGTGGCTTCCGCACTGGTCACTGGCTGGAAGAGGGGCGGCACCATTCTCGCGGCTTCGTTGTGAGCATTACATGAGATGAGTAAGTTTCTGGCCCAAAGCAGGGGTCCGCCCCTTCCACCCACCCCCACCGCCCCCCGCACGGGGCGGGGAGGTCGCACGCCTGCCTGGGGGGCGCGCAGCGAAGCTCGCCTGGGCCCATGCTGGTTCCAGAATGCTTAAATGTTGTCTGAGTCTTAAAAATCAGGGGATGTCGTGTTTGAAAAAACTAAGGTTTTTGGCTTGTCACAAGGAA
Organism: Lyroderma lyra; assembly: GCA_004026885.1. NCBI lineage: Eukaryota > Metazoa > Chordata > Mammalia > Chiroptera > Megadermatidae > Lyroderma > Lyroderma lyra. The sequence goes on along the minus strand of PVJL010012711.1, from coordinate 35,425 downwards.
GCTGAGGGTCTGGCCCCACGGGGCCCCAGTCCTGCAGGCGGCCACGCGCTGGAGATGGAGGCGTCTCCGACCGTCAGAGCCTGCCTCGGCCTCCGTTCCCTGCCCGGCCCCCAGGCGCGGGGGTTCGGACGGGCGGGGCCTGCTGGGACGACTCAGGGTGCAGGCAGAGGATGGACAGTCCCCACCGGTGACACCCTGCGCCCGGTTTTTAAAGACGCGTGCGCGCGTTCTCAGGCCCAGGCGACACGCCGCGTGAGCAGAGGCCAGGAGGGGCACACACCAGTGTGTTCTGGAACGAGGCCGCTGTGACCTGAGAGCAGGAGAGGGCTGGGGGTGGGCCCGGGTCTCATCCGTCCGCAGCGCGGAGTGAACAGGCTGGAAGGTGGGGTACGAACCCGCCCCAGCCCCCTTCCCGGGCACAGGGACCCCACTCCTCGCAGCGCCGATCTGCTGCCTGCAGAAGGGAACTTGAGAAAGGCTCCCCTCCACTTCCTCACAGGCGGCTCACAGCACTGGTCCCACCGGGCTAAATTCAAGGTGTCGTAGGCTGACCGGACGTCCCGTTGAAATGGGGCAGTGCCTTGTTTTCTATCCCGTTGCAACGGGACGTCTGGTCAGCGTACGAGTGAGGGAGGGCGCTGCCCGCAGCCTGGGCAGCCTGGATGCTCAGCACCCGCCGCGCTCCCTGGGCTCCCACCTGCCCCGCCCCCGCTCCCTTCGCCCCGCCCACCTGCCCCGCCCCTCCTCCCTCCTAGCACAGGGCTGTGCTCCCAGGGTCAGTTCTGGGCCCTCTGCCCTGCTCATTGCATGTTAGCCTTGGTGGCCACCCCTGTGTCAGGACGCCCACATTTTTAGTGCACTCCATAGCCAGCTGTCTCCTTGGGTGTTTCCACTTTGGATTCTCAAAGGCACCAAAAATCAGCATGGCCAGGACCCACTCATGATGGTGTCCCCAAACCCACTTCCATTTCTGCACCTCTGTCCATGGTGGTCCTGCATGTGGCCGCCAGACAGCTGCAAGCCCTTACACCCCACGTGCAGTTCACCACAAAGCCAGTGCATTTCCCTGCAGCTCGCTCCCCTCATCCTGCTCCTCTGAGGCCACCTCCCCCTGCATGGACGTGTGACGTAATCTCACGTCCGACGTGCCCTCCCCATCTGACCTCCCCTGGAAGCCAGGATGTGGTACTTCTCTATGCCAACACGATCAGGGACCTGTGCACCTACCTGGCTTTCTGCTTAGAACACTGCAGTGACTCCGCACAGCTCCAAGTCAAAGGCCCAGCTCCCGCCAGAACTGTCAGGTCTGCCACTGCCCAGCCTCACCCTGGACCGCAGTGCTGCCTGCAGCACCCCTCTGGACCTCTGACGTTCCCCAGACTGGTCATTCTCCCGCCTCCATGTGGCCTCAGGACTGCCACCTTCTCTGTCTGGAGTGCTCCCCATTCCTTGCCTTGATGATGGACCTTTGGGTCACATCTCAAGTATTGGTTCTAAACCAGACCAGACAGCCGTCCTATCACAGCCCCCCGAGGCCACCCCTCCAGCAGTCACCCCAGCTCCAGCCCCACACTTACTCCCACAAGCTCTCCGGAGGCAGAGGCGCATGCTGACTCCCCTTCTGTATTCCAGAATAGGGGGATGGATGGAGAGAGTGACAGAGCAGAGAGGATGTCCTTTCGAAAGGAACCTCAAGGCCATGTCACTGGCCAGCCTATCAGGCCAAAATGACCTTTGCCCTCTGGGAGCTGCCAGTGGTCTGGCTTGCATGACCCTGTCCCACCGTTTCCCCAGCCTAGCTGAACAGCACCACGCTCAGGCGCGCCCACCTCTGTGACTTTGCCCACCGGTTCACTCCCCTTGCCGCCAAGGCTGGGCTGAGGAAGGGGCTTTCGAGATAAACCAAGTGTGGAGGTTTTCACGTTGTCATGGGGCCCTTGGAGCCCCCTTAGAGGCTGTTGCGGGAAGGGGTGGGGGTTGGGGTGGGGGCACCTCTAATACTAGTGACAGTTTTCCTGAGTAACAATTTCTAAGCCATGCAGTTCTGAAAATAATCTCGAGGTGATAATATCTAGACATTTCTTTTTAAAACCCAATATTGGAGAAACGGGAATCAAAACTGTCAACTACACACCAAGCTCAGGGGAGGGCGCTGACACTGTGAATAGCTTCATCTTCTCTGTACTTCCCAAATGTTTTGCATTATGATGATAGTACTCACAAAATGGGAAACGAAAAAGAAGAATTTTAAAAACCCATTCATTTCCCCCCATCTTGGAGAGCACTTAGGGCGCGGTGTTGTGGACTCTTAAAGGCCTACGTGCGGTCACCTGCTTGCCGACGTTCCTTTCCTTTGGCTCCTTTATTGCAAGTGGAGCCTTGAGAAATCGCTGTGCTCCTGGCCCTGGGCAGCTGTTTCCCGGCCGTTCAGCCTCCGAGGCCCGTCATCCGCAGCCCGCTCTTGCCGCCCGCGTCCACTTCCACCGCTTGAACGTTCCTTCTCAGCGTCACCTCGCACTTCATCACTCTTTGTTGGGGTCCTTTGAAGTTTCTCTATTTTTTACCTCGAGAGGAGCATGGCGCCCCGAAATTAGAGATGGCCCACGGAGCCGCAGGGCCCGCCCAGCCCCCACGAGTGGATGGATCAGGTCCCTGATGGAAGGGAAGCAAAACGCACTCAGGGTCCTGGAAAGGGCAGTGGGAGGAGCACGCGGAGGGACGGCCACGCCCCAGACACGCACGTTTTCTCCTAAGTATCAGCCCGCTGAGGGCAGACGAGAGGTGGGGGGGCCTTGTCTAGGAGGGACCCAGCCGTCGCCACTGCTGGTTCCTGGGTGATGGCCACCTGTAACCAGCACTGCGGAACTTCGCTGGAGGCCTGGGCCGCTCCTCAAGTGTGACCTGGGGCCCCACAGCGTGGGCCTCACTGGGAACCTGTTAGAACTGGGGACTCTCAGGCCCACCCACTCCTGCTGAACCAGAACTTGCGTTTCAGCAGCTCCCCAGGTGATGTGTAGGCAGTGTCAGTCGGGGACCGCTGGGCTGGAGGGCAGAGCAGAGGGCCTCACCCGTGTATCAGGAGGTGGGCATGGCCAGCGAGGCCAGTGGGTATAGGAGGGTCCTGCAGACCCATGTCACTCCCAGAGTGGCCCCTGGGCTGCGCCCAGCTGCAAACACCCACTGTGCTAGAAGGAGAGAAACTGAGTGTTTAGGAAGTTTCACAGCAAGTTAATGTTGCAGTCGCACCCCACACAGCTGTCTGCACAGGTGGGGGGGCCCCCAGCCCCGCTTTCCACTGGGACCTCATGGCACAGGCACACCCAGGGGTCTGACTGAGACCCCCCCCGCCCCCCACCAGACAGGCGTCTGCGGGACACAGTGGGAACGCTCAAATCCTGGGACCCATAACCCGGAATTCAAATCGCAGCCCTGCCATGAGCACACCAGCGGCTGCAAATCCGCCACTCTGGGAGTGTCACCACAGTCACCAATACTGCAGACATGGTCCTTTCTCTCCACTGGAGAGCCGGGGGTTGGCTTTTGCCTGCAAGTTACAAGTCTGTCTCAGCTTCAACTTGACATCTGTAATCCGAGGGTGATGGTGATGACGATGGTGATGGTGGTGACTCTGTGGTTGGGATACAGGATGAATGAGTATAAATAGACCCAAAATAATGGGGATTTTCACAAGTTACCGGGTCATCTGTCTCTCACTGAGAAGTCTGTCACCGCTCTGGGCACCACAGCATCGTTTCCCCCTGAGCTTCTGCTCTAACTCTCCTGGTACCTAGTCTGGGGAGGCTCTGTCCCCTCTGCCCCGAGTCCCATGGTCCCCTCTGCCCTGAGTCCAGAGGTGATCGATACTTGGAAGTGGTGTCTCTTTCTTCCAAAACATTGCTTTTCCTGCGACAACGAGAGGCTCGGGTCTAAATGTTGGAATGGAAGGGAGGGGTCGGGAGTTGGGGAGCGCCCTGGTTAGTATATTAAAACTACGTCCTCCCACATCTGGAACTAGGAGGTGGAGTCACAGAGTGACAGACCCTGAAGGCCCTAGGGAGATGAGGATGACCACGAGAAAGTAACAACCAAGACAGTAACAAGTGCTAAGCAGGGCTCGGAGAAGTCTGAGCAGATGAGCTGCAGCATTCCTGCATTCCCTGAGCCCACAGCCGCCCTAAGCGGTGGGTGTGCTACCGCTCCCACAAATCAGGACTCGGAGCTGGGAGGGATGGGCCCAGACTCAGCTCACAGAGGAGACTCCGAGGCCTGGACAGGGAAGCAACCCAGCTGGGGTCCCGCCCGTGGTCCCTTCTGAGTGCTGTTCACCCGGGCAGCACCCCCAGAACGCTTCAAAGCACTTATTTAGATGAGTGGGTAAGTTTCTACACCATCATTTAAAAAAAACAAACCAAAAAACCCTGCCCTCAGAGACAATACAATATTTCATGCAGGAAATTACAGTTCAAACCGAAGGAAACTGTCACCTGACATTTGTAGTGGCCCCTTTTCTTTCTACACACAGCTCAGCAGCCTGGCGGCCCCCAGCGCCTGCCCGGTGGGCTGCCCTTAGGCCCAGGTGGCTTTTCTTCATTTCCCTCCCTCTCTCCTTCCTTCCCTTCTAACCTTCTTTGAGATTCTTTAAGCCAAGTGTGGTGCTAGACTCTGAAGCCACAGTGCAGAATGAGATAAACTCCATCCTTCTGTCTGGGGAAGACCATGATTCAGCAAGTTTAACAGTCGTGGTGGGCAACCCCTTCCGAGTCTGTGCGGGTAGGTGCTGAGCTCCAGGCCCTGTGGAGCAGTCATGGCGGTCCTTCCCGTCATTCCTGCCACTGCTGCTATGCCCACCGCCACACGGGAAACTCGTAGAGATTCAGAGCAGGGGAGCTGCACAAGGTCAGGCTGCCTGGTAGCAGCAGACCTGCTCAGCCACAGCCCCCGCTCCGTGCAGGGCCCACGGGCTCAGCTGTGCCCGAAGCATCCCCTGATCCTCCACACTTCCTGCCAGGGAGCCCTTGGGAGAGGGTCGTCAGCCCTCACTGTAAACACTGCCTGGCCTTAGCCACTCACCAGATGACTGCCACGGTCCTGCAGACCCATGATTGTCCCTGGAGAACCTGGTGGCGAGGGTTGTGTTTGTGCAGTGAAACCAGCTCTTCCCAGAAGGGCAATGCGGCCCAGCGGAAGGACAGGCAGGCAGGCCCGGGCTTGGGTCGCGGCTCCCTCTCTGGGACGTGAGCACAGCAGGCAGGCTTCCCTGTGGCTCCCGTGTCCCCTCCTCCCTGAGCCTCTGCTGGCTGAGAACAAGTGGTCCTCGGCCCTGGCTGCACGTTGCAGCCACTGGGCCACTTCAGACTTCCAGGTGGCATCAGTGGGCCGCCAATCAAGAACCACCGGCCAGACCAGAGGTGAACACACTGTTCTCGCTCCCACAAGCCACATCCGGGCCATCACCTGCTGTAAATGAAAGCTTACTACACAACGCACCCATTCGGTATCGTGGGCCGCTGCTGGCGAGCGACAAGGGTGCCTGAGTAGTCGTGACGGCAACCCTACGGCCCGCACAGCCTCATGCCCTTTACAGAAAAGGTTCGCCGGCCCTTGAGTTAGACAGTCAGTCACTCTATTCAACCTTCTTACCATCCTCTAGCTTAAAGCTCCGCACAGGGCGTGGTGATCATTTGTTTACGGGCACAGCAGGGCCTGTCTGAGTCACCCATGCCAGGCCCGGCAGACGCCCACTCACGGGCAGGCCTGTCTTCCCATGTTAACGATTAAACTTCAGGCGTCCTTACAGCAAGGTGTGGGTGACCCGGGAAAGGAGGGACCATGCCAGGTGGGGCTAGTTCTCTCCTTAAACATCAGCTCCATTGCTCACTGTCCCCTGACCCCAGGCCGAGGCTCTCAGCAGAGCCCCAGGAGGAAGATGATCTCAGGATAAGAGGCCACGAGAACTGGGAGCCTGGGAGGATCAAGGTTAAGGCTGTGGGGTGCAAGCGAGTCCGAGCTGGGGGCTGTTGACCCTGGTGCATGGCCAGGCAGGTGGATGTGCTCGCATCTGGTGCAGCCTCCCATCCAGGGCTTGAATCCAGCTGCAGCTTCAGGACTGGTGAGAGCCAGCCTTGAGCACCTCTGTGGCTGGGGCACGCGACACCTTGCTAGGTATGCGGGCAGCATTACTTGGAAGAGTGAAAAGCCTGGGTGACACCTAAATGTTTATCAATAGGGTATTGAATATTAATTCTTTTTTCACAAACAACTACCCGGGAAAGAAGATGAGTGAAATTTTTGTGTACGGATATAGAAAGACGCTGGAAATTTATAGGTCGGTTAAAGAAATCAGGTTACAAAAGAGTGTGTTTCATTGGAGGCAATTTATGTAAAAAGTGTGAATTCTGAAAAGATAAACACAAAACTCCTAACAATGGTGGCACGACTGCATGGAGCTGTAATTATAGGGAACTTTCACTCTCTTTATGGAATTGGATTTTTTTCTTTTTTTGAGCAAACTTGTGCTATCAGGAAAATAACAAAGATGTTTCCACTGAAAGACAAAAAGCGGGGGGAGGGGAACGTCGTCCCGTATAGTGAACCTTCTCGCCGCGCCACGCTCAGGCCCCTGTTCTTGCGGCTGGGGCCGCCCAGGCCCTGGAGACATCTGTGCTCAGGGGCGCTGCTCAGGGTCTGCAAGCACAGGCCCGGCGCCCTCGTGGGCAACCCGTGGGTGGCCTTTGGTCAGCACCTGTCATTGTCTCACTGGAGGGCAGGCTGGTCTTCCGACTGAAATGGAAGCTCTCCGAATTCAGAGACCCTGAAAGGGGGCACACGTCCTCCACACACATGGGCCACAGTGTCCTCCACACGTGTCTAGCACAGACCACACAGAGCAGGACCTCAGGAAATGCCTGCTGAGTGAGTGAGTGAGCCATCTGAGGGGACCCAAGTGATCAGTGCATGAGGGCGTGTCCCCCCCTTCTCCCACGGCCACTTCGGGCGTTGCTCGCTTGTCACTCACACCTTCCCCCGTCCCCTGCAGCCCCTGGACCCGGCTGTGTAACTGGGAATAAGAGGAGACGGGAAGACTGGGAAGACGGGTGGGGCATGTGCCTGGAGAGGTTTGTGGCGTCCTTGCAGGACAGCAAAGAGAGGCAGAGCGGACCGCAGAACCAGGTGGAGGAGAGGGACGTGCCGCCGAGGGCCCGGGGACTCGTGGGGAAGCCCTGAAAGTGACGCGAAAGGCAAAGGGGGCCGGCGGCAGGCTGTGCGGCTGCAGGCCCCGAGCCGGGCGTGTGCGTCGTCGGGATAAGTCAGCCCGCAAACACCCCAGAAACGTGCCCCGCGCCTCAGTGCAGAGCAGCAGTGCGGTCGCCTTCCAAGTGCTCCCCTTGGGAGCCGTGCACCCACGCCAGCGCCTAGCCCACCCTTCAAAGCCATTTTGGAGCTCTTTTTCTGGAATGGCCATCAGAGCTGTTGTGGTCCCCAAAACCTGACAATTAAGTTCGTGAACTTGCCGCCGTGGGCTGACATTGGCCACACTGTACAACTTGGTGAGGTGAGCACTTTCTAGGGTGAGTTGGGGTTAACTGCCCACCTCGTACAGTGACCGCAGTGGCTTCCAGATTGTGCTTCTCTAAGGCTGATGCACATGGGACTGGACCACGCGGAGCGCCGGGGAGGATTTGGGTGAGTGCGGTGTGGGCGTACGGCCCTGCCCCCGGCTGGCCCAGTCATCAGTGCGTGGGGGCGAGAGCCTAGGTCTGGGGCCACGTCAGAGTCGCAGCTGTCCCCACTCTGACCGTGTCAGGCTCCTCTGCTCTGTGCTTGTCACCCCCACCACGACATTAGAGGGAGTTCCCCCGGACATGAGATGCTGAAGGAGAAGCAAGCCACACGTGTGACACTCTCACAGTCGGTGGGGGACGGCCCTGTGTCACAAGCCCAGGGCTTTGTTTATATGTAGAAATGGCTGTGAGAAGTATTTGAATTTAGTTAAGCAAAGTGGCATGGCTAATCAAAGTCCATTGCCCCTGAATCAGAAAAGAGAGGGAGCCCCAGACCTGATGCATCTGGGCTGAAGCTCTTGGTGTGATCCAGGCCGGTAATGCTGTGCGTATAGTGCCAGTGCCTCAGCTTCTCCCTCCCCAGGTGGAGGGAAGGACCCCCGTCTCAGAGGGCGGGGCGAGGGTCTTGGGGGGCAGTGGAGCACAGGGCTCTCCGGGGCAGAGGAGGCGACCCTTCTTCAGGCGCTGGGTCTCTGCCGGCTCAGCCTGCCCTGCCTTACACAGGTGTTTGGGTTCTTTTCTTTCCAGGATCGAGAAGGGGGACGGCGACGAGGAGGAGGACCTCCGGTTAGCCTGCCGCCACGAGAGATACCCCGCCCGTAAGTGGCCTCATGCGCCGGCGCCTGGGCCGCAGGTCCTGGGCCGCCTGCAGAGGAGGAAGCCTGGGCCTGCCGGGCCGACCCCTCCCTGCACCCACGGGCCCCCACGACAAGTGGGGACACTGAGCTGGTCTCTTAGCGTACAGGTTAGCTGCACGCAGCAGCCGCAGCCCTCACCCGGGGTGGAAATGCCCGGGAGACAGGCCTGAAGCCCCGCTCAGGTGCCGCGGGGACCGCACTGACCGCCAATGCCTCCCTGTGGGGACACTGCGGGCAGACTCTGGGCACCCGCTAGGCGAGCGCACACCTGGGCAAAGGGGGGGCACAAAGAAGGGAGGGCCTCGCCCCAGGCGGGCCCCTGCCCCTCCCCCACCCCCGTTATGGGCTTTTCACGCCCGATCTTGGACTCTTGCTGAGCCCCTGCCCTTCCAGAAATTACTACCCATGTTTTGCTGATGAGGAAATTAAGCCTCAGAGAGATGGAGTGACTTGTCCAAGGCCACAGTGCTGGGCCGGTCAGGGCCCTGCCCACACCCTTCCGCTCCTTTAGGACGCCCCGTGTCTTGCAGCAGCGACTCCACAACCCGCACCCGCACCCCCAGAAGGCGGGCCGTGCCGGCAGCCCCCGCGCCCCCGGGCGCATGCTTAGCACAGCCCCCTGCGGGCGGTGTCCCCGGGCTTAGCAGCCTGCCCTGGGCGGGTCGCCTTCTTCCCCGTGACACCTTCCTTCTCTCCTGTAAGATCTCCCCTGCACTCGAATTCCTGCCTCAGGGTCTGCTCCCGGGGAGACCCAAACTAAGACAGGGGAGCATTAAACTCAGGGCTGTCTGCTCCAAACCCTGCGGTCCTAGTAAGCCAGTGAGAAATGCTGTGACTGAGGGGGAAAGATGGGGGTGGGCGAGCAGCCCGGGGGGAGGCCTGGGGTCCCGTCTTGTCTCTGCCGACGGAGGCTCCCCTCGGAGGCACCAGAGGATGGCCTGCCGAGGAGCACGGAGTGGCCCCCAAGTGGACACTGGGCTCAGGCACCGCGGTTGCATGACAGGTGTCTGTGCTAGGGTGGAGGGCTACCTGGAGGAAGGGGTCAAGGACCAGGGCATGGAAGGCCCCGCCTGGGGGATAACAGGGGAGCAGAAATATTTACTGCATGTCACACAGCGGAGAGCAGGAGCAGACAAGGCCCCCGCCGGTGGGCCGGCCGTCCGGGGAGACAGAGTGAGGTAAGAAGTGAGCCGGCCAAGGAGGGAGCGTGTGGTGAGGAAGAGGCGACAGGGAGGCTCCGTGAGGGCCACCTCCCGGAGGAGCCCCGGAGCTGGCACCCGAAGCAGGAGACGCGGTCAGCCCAAGGGAGAGCCTTCCAGGCGACGGCCTGCAGCTGGGAGTCCTGGAGCGGGCACAGCCAGGACTGGAGGCCAGTGTGGCTGGGAGAGCAGCAGGCGGAGGGAGGAGACGGGGTGGAGGGAGCAGAGCAGCCAGCACGGGGGGTGGGGGGTGGGGGGGGTGGCCCTGCAATGGGGAAGACAGGGGAGCGATGAGGCCCCTACTCCCCAGGGCTCGAAGGGGCTGCCGAGAGCTGTCAGCTGCTCCAGCTTCTCTGGGAGGGAAAGCACCTCGGTCCCGGGCACCTCTGCCAGGCGTGCCTCTGTCGGCTGGCTGCCTTTCCCAGGGGCCGGCAGAGGGGCCAGGGCCCCAGGAAGGAAAAGCCCCTCTGCTGCCAGAGCTGGAGGGGAGCGTCTCCAACGAGGGCTGGAATGCCGCTAGAAGCTTCTGTCACTTTAACTATCCAAAGGCGGGCTGCTTCTGTTGACACAGGAAAGTCATTTATTCATTCACTTCTTCAACAAGCTTTACCAAAGCTGCTCCCAAGGGCGGGCGCCTGCTGGCTTCCAGGACGGGCCTGGGGCAGCCCCCAAGTCGCTGCTGTACTGTGTGACCAGAGCTACACGGGGGTGGCTGCAGGCGTGTCCTCCGGCCTGGGGTGAGGACGGGGTATGCGAGGCGGGTGGGGGCAGGGCGCGTAGCCCAGGGTGGTCCAACCTCATGGAGTTCTACAGCTGTAATGATGCTGCCTGGCCTTGACGGTGAAAATAACCCAGAACTCAATCCCACCGGGTCTGATGATGGTGTCTCAGCCTCGTGTGTGTTCTGAGGACCTCACTCTTATCCACTCATTTAATCCGAAATACAACCCCACGTTACACACAGGGAAAGTGAGGCCCAGGAGGGTTATGGCCGTGTCAGGAAGCGGCAGAGCTGGGGTTTGCAGCCAGCCTGTCTGGCCCCAGAGCCCAAACGCTGAGCCACCAGGTGAGCTACCTCACACCAGGCAGCGGGCCCGCGTGCTGGGCTCGCCATCTGCCGGGCCGGGGCAGCAAGAGGACTCGGCGCCCCGCCATGCGTGGACGTGGTCCCCCCAGAACCCATGTGCTGGCTGCCACAGGCCTGGAGAGGACACACGACGACTCTCGTGCAGGGGGAGAGCTAAAGAGCTTAAGCAACCTGGCTTTGCCGGGGTCTCTGGTCCACTGGGGGACACAACTTCCCCTTATCCTGGGAACCAGGTTGTCCCGCTGTGGCCCCCACTACCCCGGCCCCTTCTCCTTTCCCTCCCCCTCCCTCCCGCTCCAGCCACCTGCACCTCCTCCTTGAACGTCCAAACGTTGCCTTCGTGGGGCTTTTGCACTTGCTGGTCTCTCTGCCCGAACGCCCCCCCTCTGAACCTTTACGGGCCCGGCTTTGTCTCAGCTCTAAGTTGCAGCCAGAAGGCCACTCCCTGAGAAGCTTCCCCCCCCCAGCTGCCCCAGCTGCCCCCAGATCACCTGTTTTCTGTCCTTTGTAGCCCCTGGCCTTCTCTGAAATAACCTTTTATGTTCCGGCACCCGAATTTTGTTTTGCTACCCCCCTCCGCTAGGCCCCACGAGAACAGGCGCCCTGCCTTTTCTGGTTCCGTCTCCCGAGAGCCTAGCACAGAGCGCGGCGCCCGGAGGTTCTGGATTGCTGGCTCTAAACCTCCGATTTTGTCCCACCGTGTCCCACCTGAGCAGCCACTTTTACATAAACAGTTACATAAACTTTTGGTTCTTGTTAGCGGCTCCAAATGTGCTACGGGGAGGGGTACTGTGATGTGGATTCTTGCACGGTTTCTTTTTCCTGAGGAAAGAGTTTGCTTTTGGGGCTCCAGCTCAGAAGCACATCAGCTGTGACATTTGATGGAGATGATCCCGCCTTATGGTCCCGTGTCTGCATCTTCCTTTCAGGGGCAACTGGGGCTTGCAGCTGATTGCAGCTGTCAAGTTCAATGCCCAAGACAAGCTTTTGATGTTACCACATGTGTCTGTAAGGCTGGCCTAGGTGAGAGGCTGTCACTTGCTGGGTACAGAGGTGGCTTCTAGAAGCTCCGTCTAGACGGGTCTCTGCCACCGCTGCCCTCAAAATAGCAAAGGGAATTGCAAGAAAGACTTTTCTGGGCTCAGAGCAACTTGGCATTTTTATTAGATCAAAATCCAATCCAATACAGTCCTGCTCGAGTCTGCTTCCTTTATTAAAATGCAAACTGAAAATAATCCTGACATAAGTATCAACGCCACCTTGCTGGGCACACAGACGGGCTTGCAGCTTGGAACCATCGGAGACCCTGGCTCTGGGGTTGAGAGAGCCATGTCAGTGTCACCATCAGAATCATCTGGGGGTGGGGACAGATTGCCAGTCCCCGCCCTGAGTTTCTGACTTAGGAGGGCTGGGCAGGGCCTGGGATTCTGCATTTCTAACAAGTTCCCAGTGATGCTGCTTCTGCTGCTCCACAGACCAGATTCTGAGCAGTACTCAGCCCTGGGCCAAGAGCTGTCCCTCTGATCCTGCTGCCAGGAATGCGTCTGCATTCTGTCCCTTGGTTGGGCTATTGAGCAGCTTCTGGGTGGAAATAGCTGCTCCCAGGGCCAGTTCCCCTCCAATCCACCTTCACAGGGCACGGGCTTCATCGTGCCTTCCGCCTCCCCGCACCCGGAGCTCCATGGCACAACCTGCGAAGGTGGCGCCCCTGGCGGGCCAAGGCCTCCTGCACGTTCCCACAGAGGCCCTCTCTAGCCAGCGCACCCCAGCTTCGTTTTCTTTGAGTCACGCATCACTCTGAGTCCTTCTTTGCTAACTCACTCCCCACTAGAATGGTAATGTCACAAGGATGGGGACTTGGTGGCCACACTCTTGTGGCAACCCCAGTGCCTAGCCCTGCGTCTGTCACCAGTACCCTCCCGGTGACTGATTGAGCTCCCTTAGATGTCATGCTGTACTTACTCTGACGAGTATCTCCATTTCACAGGTGAAATCCCTGGGTTCCCAGAAACAAAGTCATTTGTCTTGGGTCACAGGTCTGGGTGACGCTAAACTAAAGCTACACCGTTGTTCCTCTTACGTCTGCTTTTGCCCAAGTCAGTGCTCCTCCAATCACACCTGATCCTACGGAACACTGGGCCAAGCTGTTAAAATATACATTTCCCCAGGGATTCCAATGCCTTGGTTCAGGGCAGGCCAGGAATCTGCATCAGGCACGTCTAATGATCCTGCAGAATCCCAGGGACCCAGGGACTTCCCCCGAGGGGGCCTGCGGGGCTGCACACCCCGCAACTTCTGCAACCACACTCCTCGACTCCTCACCTGGCCAGCCAGCCCCGTGTGCCCTGTTTTGCAGACCTTCTTGCTTTCCCCCAATGTTTGACCAACACTGCCAGCTCTTCCACACCTCCTGGAAGACCCCATTTACCTGCCAAGAACCTATTTCACACCCTGTTCCTTCTGCATGAAATGACCTGCTCCCTTCCTCCACCTGGCAAAACACAAATCCTGCCAGTGGAATCATGAGCTTCACAAGTGCTTTCAAGGTCCAGCTTCAACATCTGGGAATGACAAGCAGCCAACGGGGTCACATTCATCCCCCCATTTCCTTGTCTAGGTGCTTGCACCTCTGAGGCAGAATCTTACGGTGGTTATGAGCCCCGCCTTTGGAGTTAGGCTGCCTGGGTTCAAAGCCCGCAGTGAGACCTTTGACAAATGACTTCACCTGTCTGGACCTCAGTTTCCTCGTCCATAAAATGGGCACAGTAATGGCACGCAACTTACATTTCTGAGGATTAGATGAACCTGAGCATGGCGAAGGGCTCCTGGCACATCGTAAGAGCGGAAGGCGTGTTTGCTCTTCTCTCTCCTACATGTGTTTGCCTCCCTCCCTGGACGGTGCACACCACCAGGGCAGGTCTGCCTCCCACTCATGTCTGTAGACCCAGCACCCAATATAGAGGCTGACACACAGTAGGCACTCTATAAACGCTTAATGAGGGAATAAAGGAATCAGTGGCTCTGGGGGGAGGTGGTGAATTTAGTGAATTCAGCTCAATTGCAACTGTGAAAAAGAGATGAAGAGAATATTTTAGCCCCAAAACATGGGCTCCCAGAAGATGGACTCTAGTGAAGAGAAGGATGGGGCCCCGTTCAATCTCATAAGACAAACTGCCCCCCACAAGGTCGACCAGAAAACCCAACTTTTCTCTCCATGTGGATCCCATACAAACCAGGTCCTCTTTCCAAGCCCTCTATCATTTATTCATTGCACAGATCGACACTGTCCACACTGTACCTGGAGTTGTGCTAGGTGCTGGGGACGGAAGGAGGAATAAAGGTCTGTGTCCCCATGCTATATGCATCCTTGCATGGAGGCTGGGAGGAATGGATATGACCAAAAAGGACAGCGTCTCTGAGCCCCCTCAGGGTACAGGTTTACAGAGCAGTCGACTTGGCGATGCCGTCAGCGTGCCCTTGGCGATGCCGTCAGCGTGCCCTTGGCGATGGTGTGACATTTTAGGCACGGGAAGAGGGATGGTGGAGTTACCCGCTGAAAGGTGTCTCAAGCCAGACCCTTCAGTGCTCACCTCGACTTGTTTTTCCATCACATCTATCTCTTTTTAGAGGGCAGGGTTCAAGACTGGGCAGCCAGACGGTGGGCTCTGGGTGGGCCATGAGTCCTGGAAAGAGGCCTTCAGCACCTCGGACAGCAGGGTCTCCAGAAGGCCTCACCGCCAGGTGGGGCTGCTACGGGGTCAGGAGGCCAGTCCCAGCCACCTGCCTGCTGGGCCTCCCTCCCCCACTGATTCCTCGCCAGCGTCAGGGCACCTTGACCTCCCTTCTCGGAGCCCTGGTTCCCCCCATCTGCACATTATGTGGCACTGGCATTCTTGGTCTTGAGGGACCCTGACAACAGAATGAATCCATTTTGCATGTGAGTCCTTCAGTTCCGCACAGCTGAGAACTGATCCCCTGGGACTGTGGCACCTTGGAGGGAGCCCAAGACCGATTTCCCACGGAAGGATTGGGCAGTTAGGCCTGAGCAGACTGATGTTGAATGTGCTCATGTTTTGATATTTGGATTACAAGGGGAGGATAAACCACGGCTGAGAAGCTCCTACGTGCTGAATGCTCTGGGGTAAGCCTGGGAGGTTGCAAGGGAACTGAAGTACTCGCCACCAACCCTTAGAGGGGGACCTTGGACAAATCTCTCCCCACACAGGGGCCTTGGCTTCCCTGCGACCAAACCCCAGGCCTGCTACTTTATTTTTGTACCTGTCTGAAATCAGATAATGAAGGACTTTTACGCAGAGGGTCTACTGACCCCTTTGTAGCTCACTTCCATTTACAGTCTAAGTGAAGTTACTTTTTACAAAAAAATCACGCCGCTTATAAGTGAGGGAGCTGGATTTGAACCCTTGACTGTCAGATTGCAAGTCCAATCCCCCCCCCTTGCAAAAAAAAAATGGGCTGAGCAGAAAGCCTCTCATCGTGTACAGAACTGCAGACTAGGAAGGAAGGATGGAGCCTGTCCCTCCAGACAAGGCATCTATCACTCCATCGCCTCCTGCACGGTTTCCTCGTTCGTTATAAAGTCAGCTCAGGGCTGGCAGCTGGCCCTGCCAGTCACCCAAGGGCTCCAGGGTGAAGCTGACCTTTCGGGCTGCTCAGAGTCCCAGGTTAGTTGGGAAGACCCCCACAACACAAAGTGACAAGCACACGGACAGGAGGGTGTATACAGCATGTCGTGGGGTGCAAAGGAGGGAACATTGAAAGAGCAGTGGGGGAGTCAGAGAACAGCAGGGAAGGTCGCCCTGGCCCAGAGACCAGAGTGTGCAAACCACAGAGCAAACCCGTGGAACGAAGATGCCGTTTTGGGGGAAACAGAGGTCAGAAATGACATCCTGTGGGCTGAGTCCAGCCTGAGAGATGCCACTTGGCCCACAGATGGTTTGAGATGTTTTAAAAACCTTAGCTCTCCTCATTTAAAAGCCAGGAGACTTTATTTCAAAATCCCACTTGTCGGTTTCTCTGATCGTTTGGGAAGATCTGAGCCCACATTCCCCACAGCAACAATTGTCCAGAGCTGGGAAGTCACCCATTTATGTCATTGCGTGGGCCTGCTAACGTTGTGAGGCTTCCTCAATCTACAACATAAAGCTTTCTCTTTTTTCTGGCCGGTGACTGGCCCCCAAGTAAAGGGACTGGGAGCAGGACAGTGTGGGGGGCACCCTGGAGGGCTAGTGGGGTGCTCCTCGGTGTGGTGAGGAAGGAGCTCCCTTTACCCCCACTGCCCAGGAGGCTGGAGCGGGAAAGAGGGCCCCAGTCCTCAGACTTGGCCTCTGAATCCAAAGGACGAAGCACCTGATTTTAACTCCAGGAACAACAGGAGCCATGGCCTCTCTTGTTCCCTAAAAGTACACTGTCACTTCCTTTCCGTTCCAATGAGCTCTCTGCCTGTTGGCAGTGATGAGAGCAGCTACAATCACTTCTAAACACTCATTTAGAAAAATAATCAAACCTTTCTGTGCACCAAACATTTGCTTGTAGATTTAAAAAAAAAAAAAAACTCTCAAACACCTATATCTTGGCAGCAAGCACTTGCAAAAACTGCAATGGTTTCAGTGACTGGGGCCAAGACAGATGTTTTTCCCTGGGCCAAACGACTCCAAATGTTTGCCACCCCTTTAAAAAATATGGTCACATTAGCGAAGCACCAACCAGCATTAAAGACTGTTAAAAATGGAAGAAAAGCCCTAGCCAAAAAAACGTGCACCCCAAAAGCCACCGTTGGCACAACCACGTTTGCCTGTTGCCTTCCAGGCTTTGTGGTTAGAAGACTCTCCCACAGCGCTGCTCCGGAGGCGGGGGGCAGGCCGCCCCTGGGGGTGCAGGCAGGTGCTGGCTCCCGCGGAATTCCCACCACGCGGAGCCTGTTTGACCCTAAAGGACCAGGAATGTCTGAGCATCCGCTAGAGCTCACACTAGGGGGACACCTTTCTTTGAACGTGGAAGTTTGGGTCGGGAAGACAGTGACGGGGCCCAGCTCCGCTGCGGCTGTGAATCCTCAGGCGGCACTCTTCCCGGCTGAGTCTCAGTTCTGTCACCTGTGAAATGGTGGCGGCTGCTCCCCAGGCTTGGGAGGCTAGAATCTGGGTGGGGGTCTGGACCACGACTGCTGGGTCCCTGTCAGCGTCTCCTCTCCCTCCCGCGTGCCCCCCACGCCAGTGTCCCCTCCCTTTGCTTCTCCCTGGCTCTGCCACCATCCGTCCACCACGGGGCGTCCGTCCCGGCTTGGCCACGCTCCTCTGGGCTCCCCGTGGAGGGAGGTGAAGCCGGGAAAGCCGCTCGGGCGGGTGTCCGAGAACCGAGGAGAGGGTGTCGGGGCGCTTCCTGCAGTGGGGGAGACCTGAACCGGGCCCTGAGGGTTTGATTCTCAGCAGGCACCGGGACATTTTAGACTGCTCACGGTGTGGAGATGGAGATGGTTCTGGCATGCTAGAAAGACACCAAGGAGGCGCTCGTGAGGAGGCAGGGAGGGGCTTCTGAGGACCCAGGGGGACAAGGCCCCCAGCCCTTGCACCGGCCGGGCCATCAGGCAGGGGCCCTGGAGGGGAAGGGCGGGAGTCTCTGCTCACTGCCTCGGCCCAGGGAGCTGCTCAGAGTCGGTCCGAGGCAGGCTCACGGGCACGCACTGCCCCGGGGCCAGGTGAGGCCTGGGGCCCACGTGTCGCCTGCACTTGTCCTCCTAACCCTCCCACAGCTCTGTGGCACGGCGGCGCAGTGGCACTCAGGAACGCCTGGCAGGGCGGGCGGACAGGGCGGAGGAGAGGTGGCTGCAGGATGGCTGGGCCCGTGGCTGGGCCCCGGGGCGGGGGGGTAACTGAGGGGGTGGGCAGCTACGAAAGTGGGTGGGGAGACGGCGCGTGGAGGCTGTGTGGGTGGGTAAATGTGCGGGCAGATGGGTGTGCAGCGGTAGCTTGTGGGCTGGGCACGTGGGTGAGCTGGGGGCCGGTGGGCGCGGGCATGGGGGTGGGCACTTGGTGAGTTAGTGGATGGGTCAGCAGGTGGGGAGTCCACAGGAAGACAGGTGAGTTGGAGGGTAGGTGAGTGGGGCTGCGGGAGACATGTATGTGGGAAGCTGGGCCCGTGGGCTTGTGAGTGGGGCGGTAGGAGGGCTGGGGTGTTGGGAGGTGGGAGGTGCATGACTGGGTTTTAGGGCTGTGGGTGCGTTGTGGTAGGAAGAGTGTGCGAGTGCAGTGGTGGGCATTCCGGCAGGTCGGTAGGTGGACGGCAGCAGCTTTGGGCAGATACACTCGTACGTCTAGGTGGGGAATGATGGGTGGGTAGACAGGCGGGTAGTGGGGGCATGGGGTGGCCTGGCGTGTGCAGGTGCTGAGTGGGCCAGTGGGTAGACAGGTGGGTGAGTAGGAGTGTTGGAGGGGAGGCGGGGGTGGGTAATGGATGGGCGTGCAGCTGGGTGGTGAGCTGGTGGGGCAAGGGGCAGATGGGGTGTGAGTGGCAGAAGGCAACTGTCAGCGCTGACCACCGTGTCCCTTGGCAGGTCACCAGCCACACATGGGAGATTCCTGGCCCCGGAGCTCTGCACAGGAGGCCCCAGAGCTGAACCGCCAGTGCTGGGTGCTGGGGCACTGGGTGTGATGAGACCTGGCCTAGCCTCCAGGCCTCAGGCTGTCGTCGGCACCAGCCCCCTGCCACAAGACCACTAGCCTGGCCACCGTGGGAGCCTGGCCTCTGAACGCAGCCAGCCTGTATGGGAGACAACAGGCCTGCCTGCCCAGTGCTGGCTGGGCCTCGGGGCCCTGGCAATGGGGGGCCAGGCTGGCTGGTGGGATGCACAGAGCTGCACAGAGCTGCACAGAAGGACTTCGGGACCAGGGACTCCTGACTCTTGCTACAGTCACACGCAGAGCCCTGCTGCCAGGAAAGTGCAAACATCAGCCACTGAAAACCTGGGGACCCCGGAGCCAGCTGGGCAGTCCAGGAGGTGCCCAGCCTTGCAGAGCCCTGTGAGGGGCAGGGTGTGGGTGGGGCTTCCTGAAGGAGGGGCAGGTGCACCTGCACTGCAGGGGGACCACACAGCAGGGCCTCAATAAATGCTTGTTGAACCGGTTTTCTTGCTGTGTGTGGAGGCCAGTTGCTCTCTGGGCTGTGGCTGCCCCTTCATGCCCGCATCCTGTTGGTCCTCAAGGAGGCTGAAGGTGAGATAGCCCAGAGTGTGCTGGGGTCAGGGCCAGACACTGAGGTGTGGGGAGGAGGAAGCCTAGATAGAGCCAGGCTGTGTTTAGGGGTGGGGGTCACGGTGGAGCCAGCCTGCGTTGGATTCCAGAAGGTGGGCAAGGCGGGGGCACCAGGCAGATGGGAAATGTAGGGTGGGCAGACCCTAAGCCACTCTGCTCCCCATGAGGACCCTAGGGCTTTGGTGCCTGGGGAACAGATCCCTATTATAAGGATGAGGAAATTTAGGGTCACAGAGGTGAAGAAACTTGCCCCCAAGATCACAGAACTAGCCAAGGGCAGCATTGGGGCTTGGACCAGGCAGGATTCTTGTCTCCAAGATGCCTCATTTCTTCCTAGAAGGATTTCTGGAAGTTTCCCCCAAGTTGAGAATGTTCTTCACTCTTGTATAAACCGCATTTATCAATCTATCCATCCATCCATCCCTCACTTATCCATCATCCATCCATCACCCATCATCCATCCATCATCCATCCATCCATCATCCATTACCCATCCATTAACCATCTACCATCCACCATCACTGTCATCGTTCCTTGTATAGAACATTCATCATCCTTTCATGCATCACCCATCATCATTATTCAACATCTATCTGTATATCCATCTATCCAATGATCTAATCCATTGTGCTCCTACTGTGCTCCAAGCACTGTGGTAGGCACTTGAGATAGGATCTTGAATCATCCAGATAGGGTGTCTGTCCTCGCAGAGCTCATGGATGAGCAGGACAGATAACTCAACAGACGATTATAATCCAGTGTGTGAAGTGCTGTGGTCCCAGTTCTGGGCCAGGCAGCTGGGTTCAGATTCCAGCCCTTCCACTTGATACCGGGGGCAAGTTGCCTGACCTCTCTGTGCCTCATCCTAATGAGGATAATCATTATTCCTACTTCCTAAAGCTGCTCTGAGAGTTCAGTGAGCTATTGTACGTGAAGCATTTTGAACAGAGCTGGTACAGAGTAAGTGCTTTGTTGATGTTTACCATTATTGTGATGAGGGAAAGTGGGGGTGGGGGGCTGTGAGAGCCCAAGGCAGTGCCTGCTGGTGACAGGCAGTGGTGAGGGGAGGCCCCTGTGGGGAACTGACACTTAAGCTAAGACATGAAGCTTGTCTAGATGTCAGACAGGCCAGAGTGTAGAGGGGAAAAGATTGTAGGAACTTTAGAATAGTCTAGATGGCCAGTGTAGAGAGAAGGGAGGGCAGCAGGGGTGGTGAGAAAGCAGGCTGCAGGGGTCAGTGGAGCCAAGCCAGAGGGGACTGGAGCCCCGTCAAGAAGCTTAGACTAGTCCTGGGCCCGGGGCAGCTGGATGCTTTCGTTAGAGTGGAGGGGCGTATGCAGCTTTGCATCTAGGAGGGCCGCCGAAACTGTGGATGGAGAGAGAAGAGGGTGGTCTGCTTCAGCAAAGGGGCCTGGGGGTGGGACAACAAGGGCAGATTCAGGAGTGTGTCAGGAGGGAAAATCAATAGGTTTAGGGCAGACTGATGTGAGAGGAAGTGATAGTCACCGAAGGCTCTCAGGTAAGGGACTTGGGTACGGGCCAGGTTCAGTGGTCTTGAGTCTCAGGTGCCCCAGGTTCACCCAAAGGGAGGTATGTGTTTATGCATTCAATTACAAGGTCTGACAATTAAGTTCGTGAACTTGCCACAGTATGCTTACATTGGCAGCATTGTACAAACAATTCGGTAAGGTGTCATAACCTTGGTGTATCTGTGTCTCACAGTTGTGTTCTTGCTTAGTGGAGTTCATTACTGTTGTGTGTTTTTGTGTGCTGTGGCGAGAATGTGGGAGCTTGAATTATAGCAATGAACAAACATAACATTTCTTGTTAAATTTGGCAAGAGTGGAAGTGAAATCAGGGACATGTTAGTCCAAACTTATGAGGATAATGCCATGAAGAAAATGGCAGTGTACAAATGGATTAAACGTTTTTCTGAGAGGAGAGAGCGTCACTGATGAAGAGAGGTCAGGGCAGCCAGTAATGAGCAGAACTGAAGAAAACATTGCAAAAATTTGTCGAATTACAAGTCAAAATCATCGGCTGACTGTGAGAAGCACAGCAGACCATGTAAGCATCTTTAGAGAAACAGTTAGGAAAATCTTAACTGAAAATCTTGGCATGAGGAAGGTGTGTGCAAAAATGGTCCCAAAGGAGCTCACTGATGAACAAATGCAAAGGAGAGTCGAAGTCTGTCAAGACCTTTTGGAGAGGCAAGATGATGTTTTAGGCCTTGTTGTCACTGGTGATGACACATGGGTATACCAATATGACCCTGAAACAAAGTGTCAAAGTGCACAATTCTCCATGACCACAAAAGTTCCATCAGTCCAAATCAAGAGTTCAAATGATATTATTAAATTTTTTTTGCTATCAGAGGGATTGTTCATTATGAATCTGTACCAACTGGACAGTCAACCAAGTTTACTATTTGGAAGTGCTGAGAAGTCTGCATGAAAAAGTTAGATGAAAATGACCTGAACTTTTTGCCAACAACTCATGGCTCCTGCATCACGACAATGCACCAGCTCACACGGCACTGTCTGTGAGGGAGTTTTTAGCTAGTACACAAGTAACTGTGTTGGAATACCCTCCCTACTCACCTGATCTGGCCCCCAGTGACTTTTTCCTTTACCTGAAGATAAAGGAAATATTGAAAGGAAGACATTTTGATGACATTCAGGACATCAAGGGTAATGTGACAGCTCTGATGGCCATTCCAGAAAAAGAGTTCCAAAATGGCTTTGAAGGGTGGACTAGGCGCTGGCGGTGCATAGCTTCCTGAGGGGAGTACTTTGAAGGTGACTGTAGTGATATTCAGTGCTGAGGTATGTAGTACTTTTTCTAGGATGAGTTTCGCAAATTTAATTGTCAGACCTCGGCTGCATTGTTGATCGAGTGTTTCATTAATCCATTTTTCATTTGTTCAGTAAATATTTTGGACAAATTGTGAGGAGCAGCAAATGGGTCTGGGAGAGAGATTGGGGCCTAATTACAAAGGCCTTAAATGTCAGGACAAGGCATTCCGGCTTTGGCCTCGGGCAAGAACCACTGTAGATATGCAGCGGGACAAGTCTGAGAGGAAGCTGGCCCCGGACACCAGGCGTGTCGAAGCTCTTTAGTCTCATTGGGGCTCCTTCGGAAGTCGGCCAGTGGACCACAGAGGTCCAGGAGATGATTTTAGTTGGCACCTGGGCAAAATTTTTAATCTATTTTAATAGTTGTGTTTATGTAAATATGTATTAGGAAAAAATGTATAACGGGCACATGGGTGCCATGAGTTCACAGAAATGATTGCTTGGGATGAAACCAAAATGGGCATTTAAGGAAAAAGAGTTGGCTGGAAGATAAATAATAAACAAATAATTGAGCAAGTGCTGTGACATTCCTGCCCCTCGCACAGGCCAGGGAGGGAGGGAAGGGAAGGAGGTTAGAGGCCCAGGGCCACTCAGGCTTCGAGTCTTCTGTCCCTTCCTGGGCGCCTGCAGGGCGGGGCGTGAGAAGCAGCCATCTCTCAGTCTGACCAAGCCTGTGGCAAGAAGGCCGCTGGTGAGACAGAAGGAAGAGTCCAGCAGGCTGAGTGAGTGACCCCAGTGGGTCCCTGCTGAGAGTTACTGGGAAGGCTGACTTCATACGGGCAGCACGTGGCACCATCCACCCAAATCTGGGGGGAGGGAGGCACCTGGTCTGAAGGCAAGGGGTACCTGGGTGAGCTCACAGAAGCCTGGATGGGGAAGCAGAGGCCCCCACCTCCTGCCCCTGCAAACGGCCTGCTCAGCTCCACCTCCTGTGCTGAGCAGACGCGTTCTGACCCTGGAATGGCTGTTGGCTTTGGGGGTGTTTGCCTTTCATCTCGACCTCCCATAGGTTGGCCTGACCACAGCCCAGAGCAGTTCTCATGCACCTGTTTTGCTCCAGGCACCCACGCACTGAGTCCCCGTGTTCACACGCCCTGAGATTGCATGCACACACCAGCCTGAACCCTGTCCGGGCTTGAAGTAGCACTTTATTGATATCAGAGGGATTATTGTTGTGTGTTCTTATGTGCCATTGTGAGAATGTGGGAGCTTGAATTAGAGCAACGAACAATCATAACGTTTCTCATAAAACTTGGCAAGAGTGGAAGTGAAATCAGGGACATGTTAGTCCAAGTTTATGGGGATAATGCCATGAAGAAAACGGCAGTGTACAAATGGATTAAATGTTTCTCTGAGGGGAGAGAAAGTGTCACTGGTGAGCTCAGGGTGGCCAGGAATGAGCAGAACTGATGAAAACATTGCAAAAATTGGTCGAATTGCAAGTCAAAATTGTCGGCTGACTGTAAGAAGCATAACAGACCAAGTAAACGTCAATAGAGAAACAGGACAATCTTGACATGAGGAAGGTGTGTGCAAAAATGGTCCCAAAGGAGCTCACCGATGAACAAAAGCAAAGGAGAGTCAAAGTTTGCCAAGACCTTTTGGAGAAGCAAGGCGGGGTTTTGGGCTGTGTTGTCACATGAGAGAGCCCCCAGGACTCTCATGCCTGCGTGCTCCTATTGGCCCCAGGCACACATGCATGGGTGCGTGTGCTGGCCCTGGCACACACGTCTGCTCTGAAATGGGGCTCTGGTTTCTCATTTGTCTGTGTTACCCGCTCTCTCCCCAAACGCAGAGTCCTCAGGTCCATGGTCCTCCCCCAGGCTGAGAGGGCTGACGGGCAGGCCCAGACCTCAGGCGGTCACTGGGCTGATGTCCCCCCTCAGCCAGTGGCTGTGTGACGAACAGTCATCCCGCCACCCCCACCAAAGCCAGCCCATCCCGGCCTCCAGTAATGGAAACGTCAACTTGATTCATGGGGTTCGTCTGCAACAGCTCGGCCTGAGGACAGCCGTCCTGGGGGGCCCTTCCCCTGGGAAGGGCCGCTGCTGCCAGGACGCTGACCCCTT
Source organism: Lyroderma lyra (assembly GCA_004026885.1). Taxonomy (NCBI): domain Eukaryota; kingdom Metazoa; phylum Chordata; class Mammalia; order Chiroptera; family Megadermatidae; genus Lyroderma; species Lyroderma lyra. Next base: position 11,532 of record PVJL010012711.1, on the reverse strand, counting down.
GCTTGGGAGGAAGGAAGGATGGAGGAAAGCATCCGGGGTTGAGGAGTTAATTTTGACAATAAAAACATCACTTCAGAATGTGAGAACTGCTACATAGGCGAACAAAGGAAAGGCCCAAGCGTGGGCCGCCCAGAGGGCTAGAAAGATGCGGAAGGAGGCGGCGATGCGTGTGGGCAAACGTCAGCACGTGCAAAGGCCCTGGGGTTGAGGGGGATGCCATGTGGCCGTGCGCGACTCTATGACAGGACAGAGTGCTTAGAGCTTGGGGCGAAGGCACAAGTGTGCTGTTGAGCTGTCATCTGGGGTCATAGTGTGTGGGGCCTGGGGGATTATGACAAGCAGCCATAGCCTTCACCCAGAAGGCCACAGGGAGCCATTGACAGGAAGGTTTTAGAGGTGGTCACAGTCCGCTCTGCATTCTGGGAAGGTGTCCTGGTTGCATGTGGGAAAGGTCTGGGAGATGAGGTGTGGGCCTGAGGCAGGGTGACTGGAGGGGGAGCTGCAGGAGGTTCTGGCAGGGACAGTGGGGGCTTAGGCAGTGGTGGCACTGGGCATGGAGAGAAATATCAGCTATGTGGCTTGGAGACAGGCGAGGGGGGTCAGGGGCGTGAGCGCAGCTGGGCTGGGCTTTCTCTGAGACTCCTAGGGGCTTTGATGCTGTGCAGCGGGACACTGTGGGCCTTGGTGGGTACCAGGAAAGATGCCCCCTTGGAAAGATGAGTCAGAAAAGCTCCTGTCCCCAAACCACAGAAGACTGGGCTGGGGGCTGGAATTCAGCTCTGCTCGCCCCTTCACCTGGGGGCTGTGGGGCAGAAAACAAATGGCACCACCGCACCTGTGGACGACCAGCCCGGGGGCTGAGGGCGCACTCAGCCCCGCCGGGACCACTAGTCACCGGGAAAAAGCAATCTCCGCCTCGTGGGCACTGACTGCAGTGCCTCTGCCCTTCCCCACTGCCCTGGTCATTGCTTCCGGGGTCACATTTCATCCTGGGCTGACACTGTCTGAGCCTTAGGGGAGGCTGGTGGCCAGAGGCCTGGCGGGGGGCGGGCAGCTGCCAGGACTGGCAGGGACATGGCGGGGGGGGGGAGGGGGCAGCAAGTGGCCTCGCCCAGGAGAAGTTCTATGGCATGAGGCCAGGGGGGCGAGTCTGCACCCCAAGCCCCCTCCTTCAGACCCTCCTGGGAACTCCAGGGTGAGTGTGCGGGTTAGGGAGCGGAGGCGTGGATGGAGAGAAGCAACAGAACAGGGGCCGCAGCTGCAGGGGACTGGGAGGACCATCGCTGGAAGGCTAGTGCCCTCCGAGGACCCAGAGCGGGGCCCTGGGGAGGCCACACTGTGTGGCCCTGGCGAGGAGGCCGGGCCTGGCGCTGGGAGGCCTGGAGTCGCCTCTCAGCCTGTTTGCACACCTGTACGAGGGCAATGGCGGGGCTTAGCGGAGCGTCTCCCGGCCTGGGAGCTGCTCTAAGGGTGCCCGGAGCACCGCCACGAGCCAGGCCTGCCGGGTATGGAAGCCAAGGGAAGTGCAGGCTGTAGTGCCCTGGCAGGGTCACACGGCTACGAGGTGGGGAGGGCTGGACATGCAGCCGCCCGGCCCTAGGGCCATCGTCGCTCCCGATCACCAACAAGCTGGGGAAAGGGTGCCCACTGCGGAGGGTCTCAGTGTCCAGCGCCGACAGACACCTTCAGTGACAAAACCCGCGGAACATCTGGGGGGGATGAGGGCTCAGTATGCATTTGCTGTTGTCATTTTTATTGTTACTGCCACAAATTAGGGCTGCCACAGCCTGCCCCTTCGCAGGGGTAGGGGAGAGGTTTCCCAGAGGCTGCGAGCCGGGACCTGGTGTCATGGGTGCCACACGGAACACAGGACTCATTTGGACAGCGGCCTGACTGGGTGCCAGCGGCCTGACTGGGTGCCAGCGGCTGGAGTCCCAGGGCCCCGAGAGCCCTGTGCATGCCCAGGGGTGGGGGCGTTCCCAGGGGGCGCATCCCACCCCTCTGGGCCTCAGCACTGTCGCTCCATCCGGTCCTGCTCCCCCTATTCATCACCTGCCTGTCTCGGGGTGCAAACTCAGAGGCATGTGGGGCTGGGAGGGTAATGCAGGCAAGGGGGGCAGACGAGTGTGAGACAGAGCCCCTGCCCAGCCTCAGGGGCCCCCCAGTACCGTGGGACCAGATCTGCCAGTTTTTCCAGAGAGACAGGGCGTTGCCCAAAGCATCCCAGCCGCCAGCCCTGAGCAGGCCGAGCCCCCAGGCTGTGACCTGCAATTTCACTGGAGAGGCTGGGTGGGGGCTGGAGCCTCAGAGAGGGACCGTCCTGGCCCCAGGTGGGGCGGGAGGGGGGGGCCTGCAGGGCCACTCAGGACATCTGGGCAAAGTGCATGGGCGGGGGGCAGCTGCCACCTGTCTGGCAGCAGAAACGGCCTCAGTAAGCTCTGGGGGATACCCTGGGCCCTTCTAAGTCCATGGTGCCGATGCTAGGACTGTCTGGAGCCAGAGACAGAGACCGACGGAGGTAGGTCCATCCCACCGCTGGGCAGAGAAGGGGATGGGGGTCTGCGGGGAGGTCCCTCGGCGAGTCCGAGCCTGCTCTTCCTTAAGCCTCTGTCTTGTCCGCTGTGGCCAAGGCTCATTTCCAGTCGCCCACGCCTGGGCTGGTCAGCACGCAGGGCCCCTGGCACCTGCAGCTTTGGGCTAATTTACACCCTGTTCACCTGGGGTAGTGGGGGGACCCTGGATGTGGAGGGAGAGGAAGTCTCTGTTCTCCCACCAGGGCTGAGGGGGGTGCCACCTGAGCATACAAAGGTCACCCAGCTGACCCTGGCCTTTCCGTCCATGGGGCAGCCAGCCCTGGGGCACTCATGGAGCCACAGGGTGGGGGCTGCTGCCTTCAGGGGGGCCAGGAGGGGCGGGGCTGGTGCGCATGCTGAGGCAGCGTGGGGGCTGGGGGGAGGGTGGGCCGCACAGGACTTCCACGCGGTCTCGTTTGGCACACTGTGTGTCTGTTTGCTCAGTTAAGTTGAGCCGACATTTACAAGTCAGATTTCACATTAAAAATAAATAAAACACTTGCACGTCTGCCTTCCCTTAAAAACCGCAGAGACCTGGTGTCACTGGACCATCGGCGCGGAGCTGCAGCCGCCCCGCGAGCAGCCTGTGCCGCCGCCCTGGTGACCGGGCCCTCGCAGGCCAGCTTTGTTCTCTGAATCAGGGGACCCAGGGCGCTGGCTGGTGGCTGAGGAGTAGGGAGCCCCCCATCCCAAGCTGGAACACTGAAGGGCTGGCTTGCCCTCGAGGGTCTCCAGGGCTGGTGCAGACACATGGCCGTGGCAGGAGGTGAGGGCATGGCTCTCCCACACCAGGCTGTCTGGGCGGCAGGGTCCCTGTCTTGGGAGGAACTGAGAGGAAAGCAGGGAGCAGGGGTGAGGCTGCCAGAGGCCCTGCCTTCTCCTCTCCATGTCGGGGGAGGGGGGGTGCAGGGGTGTGTGAGTGAGGGGAGGGTCAACAGAGGGACTCTCCCTTCCCCCCAGTACAGTGAGGAAGGTGGGCTTCCAAAGGGCCCTCTTGCCCAGCACCAAGGCAATTGCTGGCACTGAAGTTGCAGTCGACCCCGCTTTAACTGAACCTTCTTCCCACCCCAGGGCTGCTGCTTCCAGACACCAACAGAACCGCCACGGCCCCCACGCAAAGCAGCAGGGCAGTGGGGACTGCAGGCAGAGCCAAGAACCAGGCATCTTGGTGTGGGCTTCCAGGACCCACACATGCTGGAAGGAGTCCCCAGGGCCAAAGCCCTAGAGGATTTCACTCAGGCCCCAGCTCTCCGGTGGTCATCTCAGGTTTGTGCAGTGACTGATAGCTTCCAAAGCTGTGTATCTTGGCAAAGTTACTCAACCTCTCTGTGCTTCAGTTCCTTTGTCTATAAAAAGAGGATCATAATAGTGCCTACCCCATAGGGTTATTCCATGGATTAAGTGACTTAGTGCTGGGCGTCTGGCGTCTCTTTTACACACAGTGCCAGGATCTTGACCCCGTTTGCAGGTGGGGAAAAGGAATCTCAGACAGAGGACCTCCCCAATGCCACTTGGCCAGCTTCAGTGGACTGTCAGACAGGGCTCCCTCTGTCTGACCCCAAACCCAGCATGTCACACTACATTCTTAATAATGACTTTCACTGATTTTGCAAGAGAAAAATAGAAATGTATTTGAGAGTTAGTGCCTGTGCAGCCTTTCTTTCCTCCTAAATTGAGTGGTGCGTGCACTCACTATAAACATCAGCCGAGATTCCAGGAGCAAGTGTGCGCAGCCTGCACACCCGCCCCAACAAATCTGACCTGTGCTCGTGCCTCGGGCAGGAAAGGACAGCTGGGCTCCCTTTAAAGCCACTGCGCTGGTTCTGGTCACTAAGAGCTGGCTTGATCAGCCCCCAACTGCCCCCAGCGCCAGCTCCCTGGGAGCCCCGAGGCCTGAAGGAGCCCACCACACCAGGGAGGGGAGCAGAGAAGCAGGGGGCTTGAAAGCTACAGAAAGGACGGGTCTTCCTGCGGAGAAGCAAGTCCTCACCCTAACAGCGCTGCCACGCGCCAACGGAAAGCGCGTTTGCACAGCTGCCCGCGGAAGCGGCAGAGCCGCACAGTGCCTGCCCGGCTCCCGGGCGTGCAGGACGCACACAGGCCGGGCCGGGCGCCAGGAAAAGCGCAGCTTACTATCGGGACGAGAAATTACCCGCCGCCGGGAAACCCATGAGGGCCCTGATCTGAGCTTGTTACATCGACGGAAGCAGATGCGTTCTGGGCTGTACTCGGCCGGGGGGTGCAAGGCACCCCTCCAACTTGCTGGGAAGCTGCGGGAACGGGGAGAAGGGCTGGGGGCCTGCCTGACTCCAAGGGCACAGACATGGATAAAAAGGAAGCAAGCAAGCAAGCAAAGCCTGCCGTCACACCCGAGGGACATGGCCGCCCTCCAGACAGAGTTCAAGTGGGGGGGCGGGCGCAGCCTCTGGAGCTGAGGTGGGGTTGTGGCACGGTCCTCTGCCTTCTTTGTGTCAGAGGGCACTGGGGTCTGAAGTTGCCCACCTGCCCGTCCTGTCTGGGCCTGGCAGCATGCAGAGACGAGTGCCCACATGCCAGGACAGCGGTGGGCACAGCTCCCTGCCTTTCCTCAGCAGGACACAGGCCGTTCGTTGGCCAGACCCTTCTCAGGCTTGGCAATAGGACAGAGGCTTCTGCAGGACCAGCAGGGCCCAGGCTGAGCGAGGGCAGTACAGCAACCCTGGCTAGACACTGGGGGTCCAGGGAACAATCCCACCCTCTTAGTCAGCCTCACCGGCCCCCAAATGAGGCAGGGATGTGCCTGGGGGAGGGGCAGGTGTTGGCACCTCAGCCTGGGTCCCTGAAGCGGGAGCTCCCTGGCCCACTGCATGTGCTGGTACTGGAGTTTGATGCCTGGTCCCCCTGCCCTGCTCAGCCATGCTCCTGGGCTGCCTGGGAGGCCTCCCAGCCCACCTCCCTGCCCAGGCCTGAGTCAGGGAACCGAGGGCAGGCCTGAATGGATGCCAGCCCTCCTTTGCTGCATCTTATTTGAAAGGCACCAAGCTGAGTGTCACGGGCTCCCTGCAGGGGAGAGTGGAAGGCCACAGCCCGCCCAGCAGCCGCCCCGGCTCCTCCCACCCCTCTAGTCCCTGTTCCCCAGCGGGCTCCCTCCACACCGCAGCTCTCTTCCCGCCATGGGGGTCTGGGCTGGCCAAAACGCAGGACTGAGGGCGGGAGACGTGGGTGCTGAGTCGGGGCAGTGATGCAGCCCCACACTGCCAAGAGGACCAGCTCTTCCTCCTTCACCATCAGCACCACCACCGTCTAGCTGTGTCCTTCTCACTTATGCAGGTTTTGGGGCGTAAAGCTGTCGAGGGAGAGAGCACAAAGGGACCAGCGTTACCACCCTGCACCCTGAAGGGCTGCCTCACGCCCTCGGGCTGCAGTCCAGAGTGTCTGGGTTGCTATCCGAGGCCCTCGCAGACCTGGCCCCCGCCTGCAGTCCCAGCAGCCTGAGCCCGCACCCCTGGCACACTGACCCTTCCCCTCTGCCACACTACCCTCCAGGCCTCGGCCCATATTGTCCCCTCTGCTTGGCCAACTCCATGCATCCTTTAGGACGCGGCACAAACACCACCTCCTCTGGGAAGCCCTCGCCCTGTGCATCCTCTACTAGTTTCCCACAGCCCAGGGCAACTCCTTAATATGCTTCTGCCCTTAATGGACTTTTCCCTCTGTACGTGCAAAGGCTGGGCTCCAGGAAGTGGCACCATGCCATGAGGTGCCCTGCAGGAAGAAGGGGGCTTATTGCTCTGGGTCCTGCACCCATCAGCCCCTCCTCCGCCCCCTGCAGGCTCCTGGGTGGAGCAGAGTGGGTCTGAGGGCAGACAGGGGCAACAGAGGGTGTGTGGTGCTGCCTGCTCCTTGTCTATGCAGCCCAAACTCCTCAGGGGGATGCCCTAACTCCCAGGGGGACACCCTAACTCCCGGGGGGGGTACCCTAACTCCTGAGGGGGATGCCCTAACTCCCAGGGGGACACCCTAACTCCCAGGGGGGGTACCCTAACTCCTGAGGAGGAGGCCCTAACTCCTGAAGGGGATGCCCTAACTCCCAGGGGGGCACCCTAACTCCCAGGGGGGCACCCTAACTCCTGGGGGGTATGCCCTAACTCCTGAGGGGGATGCCCTAACTCCCCCAGGCAGAGAACCGAAGCTGACCTGGGTCAACGGCCCTCTGCTTCCTTTTTGAGTTGGTAATGATTTGGTTTTCATTCATCATCTGGACATCCTGGTCCTCCCCTTGACTACTGCAGGGAGGGAAAAGACAGAAAATTCCAACAGGCTCCAGGCTGGATGTCCCCGCCATCTGTCCTCATTAGGGCTGGTGGGGAGGTCATGGGGCTGGCTCCGGCGCACCTGATGGTGGTGTGCTTCTCCTCGTGGCAGATGTCTGCGTCCTCGGTGAAGAGGATGGTGTGGTGGGGCACTGTGGGCTCGCATGTGGGCAGGATGCCCCCAACCAGGTGGCCCACCATGGCCAGGATCCCATTGTACACAAGTAAGTCGTCCACCAGGAGCTGAACAGACACAGAGGAGGGGCTCTGCAGTGCGCCCCCTCCTTCCCATGTGTGACCTTGGGCGAAGCGTCACTGCACAGAGCCTTTCCTACCATGCATCCGGCCTGTGTTAGGACTTTAGATCACCACAGCTGCCTGGGAAGGCACATGCCAACACCTTGAATGCAGCCCAGTGAGACCAGGCTGACCATACGTACCGTTGCAGCCTATATTAGCCGCACGTCCCGGAAGAGGAACCTGTGGCTTAAGGGGCTGAAATACCTTTCTTTTACCCAGGAAGCAGAGCTCAGAGGCCCCCAGGGTCCCCTCTCTCTGCAGCCCAGTCACTCCCTTAAACTAGTGTGATTCAAGGAAAGAAGATGAAAGAAAAGCCACTTTGTTTTTTCCGGGTGATGATTCAGATCACTCAGAGGAGGTTTTGAGTTCACAGTTAGATGGCAAATTTCCCTGCACAGAAGACCGGGCATTTGTGTCTGAGGTTGCAACAGAGAGAAGTCTATCAAACTGCATTAAATGGTAACTGCCGGCAGCCTAATTACCAACGGGCATAGTCATCTAGAAAACCCCAGCTAATAAGTACTTACGCCAAACTCCTTCACCCCGCGATGGGGTGTTTTCGCATAATTCCACAGTTTGATCATTGACACAGTGGTAGGCAGATCAAAAACCACATAAACCCGGTTCACCTGTCAGAAAGAGGAACTAATTAAAGCAGGCATGTTTGCAAACAAGAGACGCTGGGCGAGGTGGGGCTGCCAGGCGGTGGGCAGGGGGACAGCCTGGGGGGTGCCCGAGGCAGCGCCTGCTCACAGGAGCCAGCTGGGGCTGCTGGGGCCTTGGTGCAGGGGGTTCCCGCTGCCTTGCATCTCCTCCAAGCCCATCATGAGTCAGCTCACGTGTGGCTGCGTTTGCAACAAACCGCTGAGCTGGCTCTGGAGGGCCTGCTTTCTTGGACCCGTGTGGCCCCCATTTAAATACCCTCAGAAAACTGAGTGTGCCCTTCCCTTCCCCCCAGTTTAGGCCAGAAGCACAGTCTGGGGCAACGTGGGCCGAGGGGAAAGGCCTCGATTCCTGAGTCAAGGAGCACTGCCCCCAGCAATCAGCACAGCCTTGACCCCTATGTGTCCTTTCTCCGAGTCGTACAGGAAAAGCACAGCAGATAGGCCCTGAAGGCATTGCTGGGGAATTTTCAGCAGAGTCTCTGAACCTCTGCTAGGGGGTGTGGAGTGGGTGGTCCAGATCAGTGGCAGAATCACCTAGTAAAGTGGGGCCCAGTAGCCTCCCATTCTCCTTCCCCAAAAGAGACTCTTAAATATTAGGGCACCCTTGCAAGACAATAAAACAAGCATTCAGTGTTGGCCACGGGCGAAGGCTTCGTTTTCCCCCAGATCTGCCCTGAGCCTTAGCCTGTGGCTGTCCTCAGAGTGCCCCAAGTGCAAGATGATGATAAGTGTGGCTGGTCAAGTTCAAGGTAGCCACAAGGTGGATTGGCTTGGGGGCCTGAGCCTGTGGCCCCGAGTCTAAGGGCTGATAGATGTGTCCTCCCCTTTGCAATGGCGGGGCTGGGCTAAGGGGCTGGTCTCTGCTCAAGGGGGGCTGAGGGACCCTTGATGCTTGGGGAAGGTCTTTGGAAAACCCCCATCTCAAAACTTTTGCCTTCCTATATTTTGATAGGAAAATGTACCCCCTTATCCTCCCGCCCAATCACACAGAGTGGAAATTGGGACACTTTAGTGGTCACAAGGATGCCCCAGACTCAGCTGCACATCCCGCCCCAGGTTCTTGGCCCCATAGCTGAGAGGCAGGTGGGTGCTAAACCTACCTGCCCCATCTCCTGGCCTCTCTCCTCCCCCTCCCCCTCCATTGACAGGGCCCCCTGGGGGCAGGCATACCCCTAGGCTTGCCATCAAGCCTTTGAAAAAAAAGGTAAGCCGACCAATCCAGAGTCTGAGACTGGGGAAAGCGAGTCAGTTTGTTGGAAGAGGCGGCTAGGCAGACTGGGTGCCAGAGACAGGGCGTACTTGGGGTTAAGTACTGGGGACACAGAAGGAGCAGAAAGAGTGAATGTGGACAGGGTGGGGCTGGGAGGAGGCGGGGAGTGGGCTGCAGAGGAGCACAGGCAGGATAGAGAACTGGAAAAAGATGCCCACAGAGCCCGGTGGATGCCGAAGCCCCCAGGGCTGCCCCACTGGGGTCCTGGGGTCCCTGGTGTCCCCTTATAATAAGCACCCCCAGAGCAAAGAGAAAGAAGAGCTGGCCCCCTCAGATGTGTTAACAAAGACCCAGCCTTCCTGATGGCTCCCGGACCCGTGGACTTGTTCAGGATTCACTTGGCCTGGAAGAAAGATGTGTTTGCGACCCGGACGGGAAGCCCCCCGCCCACCGCAGGGCTGAGAGCCCCCAGGAACCCACCAGGCCCGGCAGGATGGGAGCCAGCCACATGTGCCTGCCATCCGTGGTGTCGTTCACTTGGTCGATGAGCTTGTCGGGGGTCCGCACGTCCCCGCACACGCCCTCCAGGGAGTTCACGCTGTCGGGGAATGCGGCGATATCTGAGGAGGCCTCTAAGCTGCCATAACTTGATGCAGGGAGTTCAGCGGCATGGGCCACTCGCGCGGCCGCCGGCCATCACACTGACAGCGGGGCCCAGGGGACGCCGGGCCTGGCAGGGCCGGCGGGGCCGGCGGGGCCGTCTGCTGCTTTGGGCAGCCAGAGGAATGACAGCCAAATTAGACATGTTCTGGGGAAAATGAGAATGTGGGGGCCGAGGGGAGTGGGGTGAGCGTGAGGAGGGGCGGCCACTTCCAAGGAAAAGGAGGGAAAAATGCAGCGAGATGGCTGAGAAAGAGGGGCTTGGCGGGCCTGCTGGAGAAGCACGCTGCTGCCCCCTGGGAGAGTGGAGGGCAAACTCTACGAAGGGTTTCCCGGCAAGGGCACAGGGTCCTGGCCGCTTCTGCCCTGGCGTGAGGGCCGCGCCGGGATGGAAGGGCTGGAAGAGCCTGGCCCAGCTACACCTACTCCACGCACGCTGTTACTGTGGGTCTAGAGAACCCGATTCCAGCGCTGGCTCTGCCACCGACCGGTGAGACCCTGGGCACGTCATGGGACATCTGGGTTCGTTTCCTCACCTACGAAGTGGGTATAAAAATCTCTAGGTCCCCAAAGTGACAGGAGGGGCTCAGAGGACATTGGCCGTGGGCACTCCTGGTAAAAATCAATGGGGCCTTACAGAGCCAAGGACTCACTGAACAAACAAGAACGCCAAGGATCGTTTATGCCGGATGAGGCGGAGGCATGACCAGGGAAGGGCAGCAAAGGATCCCACTGGAGCCCAGGGACCCCAGAGAGGCAAGGCAGGCTTCGGGGTTTGACCTGCTCTGGCAGGCCCCTATCTGCGGTGGGTCGGAGATCACAGGCTAAGAGTCCAGAGGGGTCAAGCAGGTTACATCGAAGAGAAGCAGGATAACTCAGTGGTCAAGCACACGGTCTCTGGAGCCAGACTCCCAGCTCTACCACTCACTGGCTGTGCAACCTTGGGCGAGTTACTCAACCTCTCTGTGCCTCAGTTCCTCATCTGTGAAATGGGGATAACAAGAGCACTCACTTCACGAGACTGCTGTGAGGGCAAATGAGGTTCTGTGTGGCAAGCCTGGCACAGTGCCTGCACAGAGCAAGTCCTCAGTAACTGTGAACTGTTGGGCTGCGGGGGCCTGGTGGGTAACAGTGAGTGAGGCCTGCGATCGATTAAAGACCTGCTTCGGGGGAAGGGGAGCAGCCACTCAGGTCCAGCCGTCATCGCTGTGCGTGACTATGGCCTCACATTGCCACTTCCTCAAGAGAAGCTGAAGACTGGGGTTTTCGTATGAAACCTGATTTTTAAAAAATATTAGGAATGAATTTAAAAGACTTAAAAACCATTCCACACCAAAGAGCTCCATGGTCAATAAATTTGGGACACACTGGGTTGAACGCAGGGCAACAGGTTGTCCCCTGCAGACCTTGTCAGAGCCTTTACAACTCCAAAGGGCCTGCGATTCTCCTCGGGGGAGTGGGGGGTGGCTGCCATTGGTAGTCTCTCCCAACTCCCTGGACCATGGGACACCGTGTCCCGTGCAATGCCAGTATGGGTCTCTGGTTAGGCATGGCTGCTCCCTGATTGCTGCCTGGCCAGCACCTGACCCCAGGTCACACCTACGGGGGCACTTCCCTCTACATTCAGGCCTTCTGGCCCCCTGACCCTCCAGGCTCCCTGCCTAGAAAGGATACTGTTTTCCGACAGAGGGATTTTCTCTCCCCGCTCATCGTAGAGCTCCAGGCCCGTCAGACCGATGTAATAGGGGTCGCCCCAGCTGGTCAGCAGCTGGAACTGAAAAATGACTGGGGCATGTATTAAGGAAAACCAGGCTTAATTTTCTGAGAACTAA
>PVJL010012710.1:0-35787 GCA_004026885.1 Lyroderma lyra | reverse complement strand
GGGGCGGGGCGGGGCGGGGCTGCGGAGGGGCGGGGCGGGGGCGGGGCGGGGCGGGGCGGGGCCCGCGCGGAGGCCGGGCTCCGGGGCTTCCCGGTCAGGGCGTCTCCTCTCTCCTCTGGGCACAGGACATGGCCACCAAGCGCATATTCTCCGCCCTCCGCGTCCTGCCCGACACCATGCGGAACCTCCTCTCTGCCCAGAAGGACGCCATCCTGGCTCGCCACGGGGCGGCCCTGCTGGCCCAGGGGCGACAGCAGGCCATGGAGGGCCTGGAGGCCGAGCTGCAAGCTGCGGCCAAGGCCTTCATGGACGCCTACACCATGCGCTTCTGTGGTCACCTGGCCGCCGTTGGGGGTGCCGTCGGGGCCGGGCTCATGGGCCTGGCGGGGGGCGTGGTGGGTGCGGGCATGGCCGCGGCCGCGCTGGCGGCGGAGGCGGGGATGGTGGCAGCGGGAGCTGCGGTGGGGGCCACGGGGGCCGCTGTGGTCGGGGGTGGCGTGGGGGCTGGGTTGGCGGCCACCGTGGGCTGCATGGAGAGGGAGGAGGATGAGAGGGTGCAGGGAGGGGACCGAGAGCCCCTGCTCCAGGAAGAGTGACAGCCCCAGGAGCCGGTAAAAGGAGAGGTGGGAGGTGGGTGGGAAGGAAGTGGAGGAGGTTGTGGGGTTTGGAGGACCCCCACTCAATACGCTTCCCTGGTGGATACTCAGTGTCTGCGCGGCTGGCTGAGCCCAAGAATCAAGGTGACTCCAGGAACCTAGAGAGGCCTTCGAGGCAGTATCTGGGTGGTGAATAGAGTAGAGGGCCAATTTCTGGTTGCAGATGGTTGCTAACCTGCCTGTCATCCACCTAAATAAACTTGACTGCACTATCTCCCACCAAGGGTGAGGCTCCACCCTCTCTGCCCTGGCTTATTCCTCAGTGATTGTAGGAAGGCTGAGCCTTCTGAAAGCCTCCCCTTGGGTGGAGAGGGCCTGTTCTTTCATAGATGGGCGCAGCCCCAGGATGAAAAGAGAGAAGATCAGGGGAGCACTGGACAAAACCAAAGAGTCCAGGTGTTGGGGACAGTGGCCACCCCCTGGGGTGGAGAACCCTATCCTTTTGACTCTATTCCTAAAGGGCCCCAGCAGGACAAAGTGGGTGCCCCTTGTCCCACAGCCCCAAAGACTCTGCATGTGCACCTTGAATGGGGTCCCTCATGGCTGTGCCTTTTGTCAAGCCTGTCTAGATGCAAGGTGCTTGTGTTTTATGTGGAATGCTGTCCCAGCAGTGGGTTAAATGCCAAAGAAAAACCCTGTGATGGTATTGGTAACTGAAGCGGACAGCCCTGGGGACAGCCTTTGAAAGTCCTATGAACATCAAGAAGGGATCATCCTCTATGCCACTGCCCAGCCTGTGAAAAGACCCTTCTGTTCAGAGTTAGCAGGGGGCCTGGGTGCAGCCCTCACAGGGAGCCTGAGGGCCCAGGGCTCCTCCCAGGGGGGCAGGACAGTCCTACAAAGAAGACTTATAGGCTGTTAAACTGTAAAGGGTTAATGGGCACATTACGCAAAAATAAACTGTGTGTGCTTGAATGTCATCTTCCCAGCAAATTATTGAAACTTCTTGAATTCAGCCCCCAGAGGGCTTTGGGGCAGAGGGAGGTGAACCAAGGTGCTCCATTATGGGGATAGGAAGAGGGAGACTAAAATTCAAGAGATCTGTGAGCTGAGTTTTGGAGGCCCTAGCTTGGGGTGTTACAGGAGGGCTCAGGCCAAAGTCAAGGGCATGGCCACCTATGCAGGCTTGTCCACTAGGACTTGGGGTCCTACCCCTGGGTCTCTCTTGCTTCAAATTGCCCTATGAGCAGGTGGTCATTTGGCATCTGCCCTGGCAGGAGGAGAGAATGGAGAATGCCTAGGTGGGGAGTCCTTGCTCAAGCTGTGAAAGGAGGAAGACCCCAGGACCACTTCTGTAGGGCCAGTCAGCAGGGAGTTTGCCGGCTTCTTCTCCCTGTCCCAGGCGCTCATCTCAGAATTACAGCAGTGGTCACTACATCCAAATCTAAGTCTAGTACCCATCTGGCACCATACACAGTTGTTACCATATTACTGACTATATTCCTCATGCTGTACTTTACATTCCTGTGACTATTTTGTAACTACCAATTTGTACTTCTTAATCCTTTCGCTTTTTTCACCCAGCCCACCAACCCCCCTTCCATTTATCACAATGATAAATCTAGTACCCATCTGACACAAGTTATTATAATATTATTGACTATATTCCTTATGCTATACCCTACACCCCCATGACTACTTTGTAACAACCGATTTGTATTTCCTAATCCCTCCTCTTTTTTCATGCAGTCCATCAATCCCCCTCCTATCCGGCAACCATCAGTTTGTTCTCTGTATCTGAGTGTGATTCTGTTTTTTTACAACTTAAGTTGTAATATGATTGAGTGGTAACAGTATTAAGCTATCTCACAGCCCTGTTCTATCACAGCTAAGCTGTTTGCACTAAATAAAATTTCCTTCATCACTGTACCCCAAACTGGGGATTCCTGTTGAATTGGCACCAATGGTCATCAGTCGACAATGGTTTTCTGACTTAATAAAATGGAAAAAAGTACTGTCCAAAAGCAGAACATAAGACACCCATGAATTGGACAATGAGTCTCTTAAAATAACTCTATGGGAAAAATGTTAACTAAATTACGGGGACAATGTAACAAGTGAGAAAATGAACTAACATGTTAGGTACAAGTATAATATCTCAAAAATGAATCTAAAGTGACTAGAAGGGGAAATGCTAATACTATCTTTCTGGATCTGGGTGCTGGACACACAAGTATCTGAACGTTGTGGAAACTCATGGATAGCTTCCTACATGTGTGTTATCCATCAATTAAAGGTTCAAAAATACATTGGGATGTATCTGTAGTCGCTAAAAATCTGCAAAAAGAAATACAGCACATCAAAATATTAGCAGTAATTATTTCTGGATGGTGGGATTTTTCATGATTCTTTCTTTCAGATACTGACGTTCCGCAAAGAAACTGTTTACTTTCGTAGTTTAAAAACAATACAATTGTTGCTTTTCCAGGATTGTTTATCAAGCCCATGGTTTCCTGGTTTCCTTTCTGTCAGGGCAGAGGAGCATGAAGGAGACCTAGGCTCAGAATGGTGTCGGCTGCCTCGCTTTCAGTTTTGTCCTTTGAACGCTCACGGCACTGTCCGCTGCATTTTCTGAGTTGGGGACCGCGAATACGTCGAGTTAGGCCCTACAAAGCTCCAGGTCCCCTCCCGGCCTCCATCGGTCGCCAATCGTCCCTCCGCCTCCATCAGCCACGCCCAGGCGCCCTCGGCTCCGCCCCTCCCCTCCCGCCCGGCGCCCCCGGCCCCGCCCCTGCCCTACTGCCCGGCGCCCTCGGCCCCGCCCCTCCTGTCCGGCGACTCCTCAGTGCCTTGCCTCCCCCTCGACTCCCTCAGAATAGGCCTATCCCCCTTGTCATGTGCAGACCCAAAGGGACGGGGCCCGATTTCCGCCGGGTGGTGGCTCCGCTGCGGCGCCACTAAGGCTCGGATGCCCCAGAGGCGCCCGTTTTCCAAACTCCGAGGGGCGAGACGTTTGAACTCCTTCTTTTCAATATGTTTAGTAAGATTCAGGGGAGGCTACAGATTCCGTTCTGGATTTTCGATGCGCGGGACCATGCGGCCCCAGCGAGGACTTTAGCAACGCAGACCCACCGCTCTACTGTGACCTCGTGGCGCAATGGTAGCGCGTCTGACTCCAGATCAGAAGGTTGCGTGTTCAAGTCACGTCGGGGTCATGATGGGCTCTTTTTCCTTCCTCGAACTGCAGAGTGTAACAGAGTAAAACCCTCATGCAGTTGGGGTTATCCTTCCAACACTGTGGAGAAAACCGCGCTCTTTTTCTTTTATTTCTTATATAGGGTTTATCAACTTGCGGCTGCAATAGGACGAAGTTCCTTCTGACGACGGACAGGAGGCAACTCCCCAAGCCTCAGAGTGACTCCGGAGTGGCCGTGGACTGGCGCACTCCGCACACAGCAGGGGTCTTGCCCCTCTCTGCCCATCCATTCTCCAGTAGCCCCTCGGGTGACGCGCCCCTTCCCCCGTTCGCCCCGCCCCGCCTCCGCAAAGCCACGCCCACCCTTCCCTTCTAAACACCACCCTCTGGCTACTTAAATTCGCCTCTGGAAGGTTCTCTCGTCCAGGAAATTGGACATTTCCGCTGAAGAGGGACTAGTGCGTTTCGCACATGTCTCCTCCTCCTTGAATGCTTTGATCGTCTCTTTTTCTCTCCTTCCAGACGTCCTTCTGGTGGTCATTCTCCAACCACCTGGTTTGTCCACCAATCTCAGAAGCTGTGTGGATTTAGCCACATTTTAAGACCTGGATAGTCACGTCAGTATTGTTTCTCAATACTTAAGAGTCAAACAACAGACAAGCAAACTAAAACTCTACGTGTCCACCAGCAGAGGATGTATAGAAGAAAAGCAAGCTGCTTAAAAATATAAACACATACTGTATAGGTATCCGTACTAAAACTATGAATGGGAATTATATATACCACCTATAATGTAGTAGTTACCCTTGGCGAATGAGGAGCACGAAGGGGTAAAGACAACTTCTAACCTTTTCTTTAAAATGAATGTTTGCAAAATGTTAATATTTATTAAATCTGGCTAGAGGATTCATGGGCTCTAATATGAAACATGGGTTTCAGGTCGGAATTCACTCTACATTCAAGTCAAGAAATTAATTTATAATTTTCTAAGTTATGCTGGCAGGAGTTAAATTCTCTCTGAAAGAAATACACCTCAAGCCAGGCCCTCTAGTTTTCCTACATATACAGTCCCAATCAAAATTTGATCATAATATATTTTGAAAGAAAATAAATGGATAAAGGAAACCTTATAAGTAAGAACCAGCAAAGGGCTGCTTTGTCTCCTGGTCTTAGGAGATTGGCCTGATGTAGTAGGTGTCCTGTGGGGCCCCATGGTACAGTCTTCCTGGTCACCTGAGCTGGGTGCTCCAGGTGTGTTCCGTGGGTGGGCTGTTGCTGTTTGCACATCAGTGGGAGGCACTGACCCTCAGGCTGATTGGTGGTTAGGACTAGCTGTGACTACAGCGGAGGAGCTATTATACAGGGCCTGACCCTACAGAGCAGGGTTCACTTTAGTGGGGCTCTGGTGCCCGTCCAGTCTGCCCTGTGGGTGGGTGTGTTGTCTTTGGAGGTGGTTGGGTGATGCTCTGGCTTGGTCCAAAACTGGCCAACAGGCACACCAGCCCTGGGGCTTCTGGGAGGGACCCGTTTGCAGGCTAAATTTAGCTGCAGCCTCTGCCCCAGGGCCACCTGCTTTGAGCTACAAAGCGATTCACAGGTGACTGCCAGCCACGCTGGGCTTGGAGGTGCCTAGAGAGGCCAGTTTGTGAACTGAGGCTGGCTGTCACAAGTGCCAGGCTTTGGCTAAGTACGGGGCACGCTGAAGCCACATGCTGTTTGTTTGGCTTTTGTGAACCTTTGAGATTTTATGCAAGTCTGCAGTATGAACCAAGACAGGCCATTTGTACGGAAAAGCCACTGGAAGCAGCTTGGCTGTGCCTAAAAGTTGGGTGGGTGGTGGCTGTGGACAGGTGATACCCAATTTGATGAGACTCATGTATGATTTCGGCGTGTGTCAGCACAGAGGGAGGGGGTGGACTCAACAAAGAAACAATGGCTTCCGCCCGCTCCTCCCTCCAGGAGAAAGCTGCCCTTCTAGCCCTCAATTTGAAGCCCCACAACTCAGTTCCTCCCGGCATGTCCCTGGCACCTTCCGAGCTGCTGCCCCAGCACTGGAGCTCAGAACAAGTGAGTCCATCAGCGAGTAAGTCCATGTGTAGGCCCTTGAAGAGGAGCACCTGGGACTGCCACAGCCCTTTCCTCACTCAGCCATGATCTCCACTGGTTTTCACAACCAGAAGTTATGGGGACTTCTCTCTCCGGCACTGGAACCCCGGGCTGGAGAGCCTGGTGTGGAGCTGGGACCCCCTTACTCCTCCGAGGGTGGGGGGTGGGGGGAACCTCTGCAGCAGAGATATCCCTCCAGATTTTTAATGGCCACACATGGATGTGGGCCCAGCCCATTTCACGTCTCCGCCCCTCCTACCAGTCTCGAGGTGACGTCTTCTGTCTGTCCTTAGTTATAGGACTTACGTTAAGCTAGACTTCAGGTGATTCTCAATGATGGTTGCTCTGTAATTTAATTGTAATTTTGATGTGGTCCTGAGTGGAGGTGAGCACAGCTTTTACCTACTCAGCTATTTTGACTGGGAATCATCTTCACATACATTTTTATGTTGTTTGATTTTTTGCCACAATAGGAATATGTTACTTACTCAAAACAAAGTTATTAATGTCAGTGAATGTGTACCCCTTGAGGATACAGAAAGACCTTCCAAGAGACACTTGGGTATGGGTAGTTTTTAAGGACAACTCAACAAATAGCCTCAGGGACTGACAGACCTTGGACACCTGAAGGGTTAGGTAGAGACCAGGTTTTCAGAACCGAATCTCTGACCTTATACCTAAGGGCTCTAGGATGAGATGTCCCTGGCAGTGACTTGTGTGGGATGGGCAGACTAGATAGGAGGTGTCATGTGAGTCATAGTTCTATCAGGCCAAACAAAGCTATTATAGCTTGTTTTAAAGCAGAATGCATGCTAAAGAGATAAAGTTCATGTGTGGTTCCACTAGCCTCAGGGCCCCACACAGTCTGAATGAGTGACCCCAAGACGTGCCTCTGTTGTATGAGGATTACTTTGAGCTAAAGGCAATAGAGGCCCTGTGCGCTCGAATCTGCTGCCCCCACTGAACCACCAGAACAGTGGTTCTCAACCTTCCTAGTGTCGCCACCCTTTAATACAGTTCCTCATGTGGTGGTGACCCCCATAAAATTATTTGTGTTGCTACTTCATAACTGTCATTTTGCTGCTGTTATGAATCGTAATGTAAATATCTGATATGCGATTTCCGATGGTCTTAGGCGACCCCTGTGAAAGGGTCGTTCGACCCCCAAAGGGGTCGCGACCCACAGGTTGAGAACCGCTGCTCTAGAAGCTTAGTGACTGCCTACTTTGTGCTCTGGGGGTGGGGTTAGGGGGTGGGGTGGGGACACAAAATTGACAGTGGCTGAGAATGGAGAAAGTGACCAGGAGAAACCTGGATATGTTTTTAACTGTTCTAAGGTGATGACAGAATGAGAAGATCTCATTTGTATGAAACAGAATAATAGAGCATCCCCCTGCCCCCCAGAGGTCTGGTGAAGGAACATGCTAAATCAGCAGTGATTATCTCTGGGTGGCAAGATGACAGATTGTTGTCTTGTCTTTTTGCCTGTTGTGTTCTCATTTTCCTGCAATGGACAGGAGAGTGTACCAACACAGAGTGAGAAGGCCTGGATCAACATCCTGGTTCCACTGGTGATTGTTTGTGTGATCTTGGACAATTTATTTTACCTCTCAGTGCCCAAATTCCTCATGTGAAAAGTGGGAACCATAACAGTTCCTATATCACAGGGCAAAGGAGAGAATCCAGTGGGTGAATTTATGGGGAGTGCTTCAAACAGCAGCTGGCACGAAGTAAACACTAGAGACACTGGCATTGTGTGTCATGATTTTTACTCTCCTGACACTATTACTATTTCCAAGGTTAGAAACGCCCCTTACATTATTGTATTTACCATGTGTAATGTGCACATTTTGGTTCAAATTTGTGAGGGAAAAATAAGAATGCACATTATACATGAGTAGTACTAATTCCGTATTTATATGTTTTTAATTTTTTAATTTATAGTTATGAGTTAAAAGTGTTACATAAAATTTCTTGTACCATAATGTTTAAAAATAAATGCTAAAATTCCTTTATAGTACAAAGAAGTACCTAAATATAAACAAATAAAACTTTGAATTAACAAATTAAGATGCAAGAGTTTTTCCCTTAAAAAGTCTGGGCCAAAAACGTGGTTGCGCATTATACATGGGAGCACATGTTCTATATGGTAATCAGCAAAGAAATAGAAGAGACAGTGTTGCCTTGTTATTATAAATCAGAAACAGTTCACCAGCAGAGGGCGCAAGTGGCAAACCCAAGATAATCTGGAACATGAACTTGGAACACCTTTTTTCCTCCTGACAGAGTGAATACTAAGCTTTTTTTGCTTGAGTTCTCCTTCAAGAATTTCTGGAAAACCATACGACCCATGCACATTTTCAGGTGGGCATCTGACACAGTATAGTTTAAACTGTTGCAAGAGCCAGCATATTGTGTATAGTAGCATGTTAAAAACAAATGGTTACATCATTCTTTAAATATATCCCACGAAGTATAAACACCACAGTGATTTGATACTATGATGAATTTTAAAACCACAAGAACAAGCTCTTATATAACAGTCAGAAATATTGCATGTTTTCTTTTTACCTTTGTATTTCCATTCCTTCCCCCCATAAATTCATGATAATATCATAGACTTTATGCCAGAAGACTTTTATTTACCACCCTATCATACTTCTCTCCACAAAAATACAAATATAAATTGAAAATTAAAAGGTCAGATTTCCTGATACATCAGAGGTCTAAGTGTTAACAATTTTTCTTTGGGATTAAGTTATCATTATAATTAATATTAGCACAGCATTGATCCAAACAGCATAAATATATTCCGAGTTGTTTTGTTTGGGGGGAAAGTGGCAAGTTATATTCAGAGACTGATTCTGTCTTTGCCAACAATTTATTTAGCACAGATTTGCTGTGGGAATTTCAGGAGCCTGTGACATACAGGATAATATCTCTTAATAAGCCAAATAAGGAAAT
This sequence comes from Lyroderma lyra, assembly GCA_004026885.1. Lineage (NCBI taxonomy): Eukaryota > Metazoa > Chordata > Mammalia > Chiroptera > Megadermatidae > Lyroderma > Lyroderma lyra. The sequence continues at coordinate 26,925 of PVJL010012710.1, read as the reverse complement.
AACACACTCCCAACAAATGACAATTTAATAGTTTAATCACACTTTTGTTCCAGGCCTGAGAAGATAAGGGAATAAAGGCTACATTTAACAGAGGTGTACCTTGTCATACAAGGAGGCACTAAGGAAAGACAGCCACCAACCAAAAAGTGATTTCCAGCTGCCAGGGTAAAAGTCACCTGTTGCTAAAGCAGTTGCTAGGGAACGAAGACACCCCGCTGGTGGTCTGGCTGATCTCTTTCCTGAGAAGCCACCTCGCAAAGGAGCTAATGGCCCCAAGGGTTTGGGGAGAGTAAGCCAACTAAGCATGGTCTGTAGTGATCAAAACAGCATTAGGGAGTTCCCTGGTGGTGTAGTGGCTTAAGGCTTCGGTATTGGCACTGTCAGCGCTGCGGCCTGAGTTCGATTCCCAGTCAGGGAAGCTACCCACATACCAAAAAGCAAAAAAAAAAAAAAAAAAAAACCAAAAAAGAAACCAGCATGGTACTCACATAAAAAGAGACAATTAGCTCAATGGAACAGAACGGAAAGCCCAGAAATAAAGCCAAGTCTATATGGTCATTTAATTTATGACAAAGGAGGCAAGAATATACAATGGAGGTAAAGACAGTTTATCTAAGAAGTGGTATTGGGAAAAGTGGACAGATACATGCAAAAAATGAAAATGGCTGGGCAGATATGGCAAGATGTCACAAAAAAAAAATGAAAATGGACCACCTTCTTACACCATATACACGAATAAACTCAAAATGGATTAAATAAACACTTAAAGGTAAGACCTGAAACCACAAAGCTCCTAGAAGAAAACATCAGCAATAAACCACACGTGTGTGTGTGTGTGTGTGTGTGTGTGTAATATGTCTCCTTAGGCAAGAGAAACAAAAGAAAAAACAAACAAATGGGACTACATCAAACTAAAGAGTTTTTTCACAGCAAAGGATAGCATCAACAAAATGAAAAGACAACCTGCTGAATGGGAGAAGATATTTGCCAATAATACAGCTAATAAGGGGTTAATAACCAAAATTTAGAAAAAACGCACACAACTCAACACCAAAAAAAAAAAAATATATATATATATATGTATATATATATATGATTAAGAAATGAGTAGAGCTCAATAGACATTTCTACAAAGAAGACATAGAGATAACCAATAGACTTATGAAGAGATGCTCAGTGTCACTGATCATCAGAAAAATGCAAATAAAATGAGATAACACCTCACACCTGTCAGAATGTCCATCATCAATAAATTGACAAACAAATGTTGGTGAGGATGTGGAGAAAAGGGAATCCTTGTGCACCGTTAGTAGGATTGTAAGTTGGTGCCACTACCACGGAAAACAGTATGGAGATTCCTTAAAAAAATTGAAAATAAAACTCTCTTATGACCCAGCAATTCTAGTTGTGGGCATTTATCCAGAGAACTCCATAACACTAACTCGAAAATATATGTGCGTCCATATGTTCATTGCAACATTATTTACAATAGCCAAGATAATGGAAGCAACCCTAAGTTTCCATCAATAGGCAATTGGATAAAGAAAAATTAGTACATATATACAATGGAATATTATTCAGTCATAAAAAGACTGAGATCTTACCATTTACAATGTGGATGGACCTGGAGTGTATTATGCTCAGTGAAATAAGTCAGACTGAGAGCGACTAAAACCATATGATCTCACGTGTGAAATCTAAAGAATAAAATAAAACAGAAGCAAGCTCATAGATACAGAGAACAAACTGATGGTTACCAGATGGGAGGGGGGCTGGGAGGCTGGGTGAAAAAGGGGGATGGGATTAACAAGTACAGATTACCAGTTATAAGAATAGTCACAGGATGAAAATTACAACATGAAGAATATAATAACTTAATGGTGTCAGCTGAGTACTAGACAGTGTGATCATTTCATAAGTTATATAAATGTTTAATCATGTTGTACACCTGGAACTAATACAATATTTTATGTCTACTGTAATTGAAAAATAAAATTTTTAAATAAACTAAAAACATTGGGAAATCTATGATGAGCTTAAATTAACATCCTGAAAGTAAAGTGCATATTTCAATTAATACTGAATAAAATCTAATAAAATTCAACCTCAATACATGATTTTAAAAAATATCTTAGCAAGTTCAGAGTCACATATGAACATAATAATGACTATTTATCAAACATCATCAGCAAAATCAATAAACCGTAGATACGCAGCACACACAGCCATCAATGATGGACCACACAGACAGCGGAGGGTGGTACCATAAGATTGTCATGGAAAATTGCTGTAGCCTAGTGACATCCTAGCTGCCATAACTTTGTCGTGCTGCAGCATTTTACACAAATACCATTGTGTTACAATTGCCCATAGTATTTAGTACAATAACATGCTGTAAATTTGTAGCCTAGAAACTGGAGAGGAACAGAATTTGTCGCCCCCCAAAAATGTCTCTTTGGCATAAAGATTATGTTAGGCTGATGAATTAAGAAATAACAGACATCAGAGAAACTCTGAAAAGTGAGTAGAAGTCACCTTTTGTAAAAGACATCTCCATTTGTAAGGGGAATTCCATCTGTAAGGGTGCCTTCCAGGCTGCACCAGGTAGAGGGTGCAGGAGGACCTCGCTTCTAGAAACTGTGAAAACAATATAATCAAAAAAAGCCACTTTAAAATGGAGCCAGAGCTGCCCTGCCTTGTAAAGTCTCACACCTCGAATCTTTGTAATGTTAAAACAGGGCAAAATCATCTTGGAGAGGACCTAGGGCAACCTTGTTTCTCAGAAAACGGTTTGCACCAACCCGAGAGCAGTTATGATGAATACCAGGCTAAAAATTAAAAACATTGTTTAGAATTAGAACCACTTTGTTATATTATCTGCACAAATAAACAGGCCTTCCTTCTATGGATGTCATTGTCCCCCTTCCCTTTCTTACAGATAGCCATTGCCTTTGTCTCCTAATCAGAACATTATTTGGGCTTCGACTTGAAGCGGTACTTCCTAGATGGTTTTTCTTATTGATCTCAATAAATGCTGTTGCCCCTCACTTTGAAAGTCCTTTTATTTTTAGGTGATCAAACTCCTGACGATGCAGACCAAGACTAAAATCTGCACCGCAACCTTATTTTTTTGGCTGTACTTTTCCTGGTCACCTCCCATAGGCCCTAGCTTCTTTTTTTATCTTGACTTTTAAAATGAGTTTATTAAAGAATGTTACTAGGAAGGCAACGGCGTTTGATTTGTCATTAAACAAAGTTGTTTCTTTGTGCTGTGTAATAAAGGAAACGTAAGAGGCTACAGAGTGACAAGCTTCTTTCTACTGGGTTCTCTGATAGCATAGCACAGGGTAGTCATTTTTGCAATCCTAGAATAAACAAAAACAAGGCTCTTCTATGCTAAGCGATGAATAACAGAAGATAGCATTAAAAAAAAAAAAGCCATTTCCTACTCATTTTGTAGTATTTCAGCCAGTATTTTTATCATCACGGCCTGCAGTGTTCACTTTACCTACTTTAATAGGTTCTGTCGCCACTCTGAGTGCAACAGCACTTGATATAAGAAATCCACACATCGCAGCAGAACCTGTAAGTATTTAGGGAGCCCCTGAAATTGGCTCTGCCCTCGACTCTCTGAGTCAATCCTGAACGTACGGCCTTATCAAACTGAAGTAGGACTTGAAGGCCAAGGCGGGGGGTGATTTGTCAAGACCGTATGAGCTGATCGAGGCTTTCCTGAAGACTGCTTCCAAAGTGGCATTTCTGTATAACTGACACGCCACAGCTTAGCAGAAAGATTGTTTGTCTGATTCAGTCTTGCACTGACGTCCTGTGGGCAAGGTGCAGACAGAAACAGCCAGCCAGAAGCCCAGCAGGAGGCATCTACTCCCCCAACATCTTCTTTTTGTCTTCGCCTGAAGATGGTATTTAAGGGGGTGGCTTCCGCCGTTTTGGGGAGTTACTCTTCGGTCTCTGCCACGTATACAGGAGGCACAGTGTTAATAATATTAAACTTGTTTGTTTTGTTGGTTTTTTCCCAGTTAGTCTGTCTTTTATTTCAGGGATGTCTTGGCCACGAAGCCAGAGGGCTGGAGGGAGAATTGTGGTTCCTCCCCTACAGAACAGCAGGCCACACCGTACCGCCTCGGGGTGCAGGCTGTGTGAGGGCGCCCTGCCGTTCACACCACGAGAGCCTCACCTGAGCAGTATGTCTCAGAAATCCCCGATGTTAAGCAGTGCGTGACTACTCATGGAGGGGAACCCCAGAAACTGGTTGGATTAGGGATGTGCTTGAACGAGAAGACTCAGTATATTAATTAGGTGCATTCTTTCTGAATAAATCTGGAGATATAATGCAATACCAATCAAAATCCCAACATGCTCCAAGTCAAAGCCTGCTTTTTCACAGCAGCTTATAAAGTAATCCTTTCCCTCTTCCTTAGTTCCAATGGTCTTCACATAGGTGACATTCTCACGTAAGATAAGGTTTATGAATGACATCGGTCTCTTGGCTGCCTGTTGTTCCCTTGTCTAGTTGCTTAGCCTTGTGTCAACTGCATATTGTTTTATAAACTATTTATCGGCTGATAGAGCTTCCTCTTTCCCCATTACTTTCTTTTTTCAGAAAAAAATTCATATCCTTGCCTGTTTATACTTTCAAATCATTTTAGAATTACCATTCAAATTTTTAAGTATGGGAGTGCTCTGCAGTCGGGCTGAGACTTGGAAGCAGTGGAGGTGGCCAAGAAGGACATGAGCGAGGCCCTGGGGGACAACGTGAAACAATACTGGGCCAACTTAAACTTGTGGTTCAAGCAGATCAACAAAGAGGCATTTGACCTTGAAGCTCATAGACTTCTCACACAGGATAATGTCCATTGTCACAACGATTTCCTCCTGGCTATTCTCACGTGGTGTCAGAGTTTGGTGTCACACCAGAGGGTGCTGGATCTTTGCCTTGGACAGGGGGTTCTGCAGCCAAACCTGGAAAACCGAAGGGAAAGAAAAAGCTTTCTTCTGTTCGTCAGAAATTGATAACCACCTTAAAGATATACTGACATCAGTTGTGTCAAGAAGGAAAGCTTGTCGGTTATGTGATGGTCATTTTAAATATGCCTTTGGTAGTAATGTGACCTCACAGCCATACCTGAAGAATAGTGTAGTGGCTTACAACAACTTAACGGAAAGTCCTTCAGCCTTTTCTGGCCCTTGTGTGGTGAGCACGCAGCCTCCCACCTGCACCCTGACGATGCTGCACAGCAGGCCGCCCTCCTGCTGGCGTGCTCTGGGAACACCCTCCCTGCAGCTTTGCCTCCGGTGAACATGTACGACCTTTTTGAAGCTTTGCAGGTGTACAGGGAAGTCATTCCCACGCATACTGTGTACGCTCTCAGCATCGAGAGGGTCATCACGAAGCTCTGGCACCCAAACCACGAGCAGCTACAGCAGGACCAGATCCACCACCAGCGCCTGGCAGCCATGGGGTGGGGGTGAGGGTGGGGGGCTTCTGCTCTGCTGAATGAGGCATGGAGGCTGTGGGGCCCTCAGCAAATTTATTGGTTATTGAGAATTGAGTGTTTTCAGGTCCACACTTCAAGACTGAAAGGTATGAAATAAATAGAACCTTTCCTATGGAAATGTGACATTGACTACACTGTGCTGCTACTGTGAAGCCATTGGTATAAATCTGATTTGATAGTGACCCATATCTGTGTATGTCTGTGTATGCGTTCCCGTGGGGAGTGGAGGAGGCACTGATGAAATTCTGCTCCTGGAATGGAAATGCTTAGGCCCTGAGGTTTAGTATCCTATGGCTGTGAGGTAGGACACATCCTAGAACTGTTATAAATGTCTGCTTTTCTCCTGAAGAACTGTGCTCTTGCATTGTGAAGTAGCCTACACAGTGTTAAAAATCAGATACCTCCTTTAGTGACCAGTTTAATTTTTAACAGATACCAGTAGCTCCCTAAAAATCCATGGCAGCTCCATAGAAGAAGACTTAGAAACGCTGTGCTGGAAGATAAAATAAAGTTCTTTCTTTGCATTCAACATCAAAACAAAACTCTTGGAATGTAATTAATTAATCTTATAAAACGTTTTCTCTAAGCTCAGGTTTCTTTCATAGAGTTAATACGCCCAAAGTCTTTGATTGACTGGTTTCTCTATTAATTATTCCTGTAGAATGTTTTAAGAAGTCTGTGTGAACATACTGAATTTCTACTTGGTAATTCCCCTATTTCTATAAAATATGTTTCTATCCTTTCAAATGAGAAAGTGAAAATAATCATTTGGCAGTGTTACTAATAACCAAATTTGTTTTTTAGAGATATGTTGCTTTTTACTAAAGAGGTAGCATTGGTGGATATACAGATGACCCTTGAACAATGCAGAGGTTCAGGGTGCTGAGCCCAGGCAGAGTCAAATATTCACATCTAACTTATGACTTTCCAAAACCTTAGTTGTCCCTCAGTATCCGTGGGGGGCAAAGGGTGTTGGTTCCAGGAAATCCCCTGCCCAGATACCCAAATCCGCAGATGCTCAAGTCCCCTATGAAACATGGTGTAGACTTAGAGCAATGCATAGCCTGTGGACCCCAACAGCAGATCTTAAACAGTATTGGTATTTATGGAGAAAAATCCATGTATAAGTGGACCCAGTTATTCAAGGGCCAAGCGTATTAAAGTGGGTTTCTGTAGTTTTGATAATATATGTATAAATATGTACAAATGGTTTGATATCAGGACCTGTGTATTTGATTTTGTACTTTAAATGTGACAAATAAACCTTTTGGGAGAAAACCTTGTTTATTAAACAGATAGATAGGGAATGCTGCCTTCAACAGAAATATGAAAAGCCTTGTGTGATGAGACCTAGAGATGTTTCAAAAGAATGTACTAGATGAGAAAGATTAAAAAGTAGGTTCCAATTAAAAAAAATTTTTTTAAAGTATGAAATATAAGGGAGCGAACTAAAACCTGATATATTAATTAGAGAAGACGGGTCCTATTCAAGCATGTGCTTCTAACCAATTAAGCTCTCACCTAAAATTCACCAATAAATGTCACATGTATTTCACAGTAAAATTATTCTTAGACAGTGTTTGGAGGATCTGCTTGTGCTTGGCCTGACTGCATTTAGTTTTGATTCCTTTAATCTCAAACGGGGAGGAATTTGGAAAACACCAAAACATAGAGACAGAGTTTCATGTGCATGTTATTCCATATTGAATGTAACCCCCTGACAACATTTAAAAGCGACAAGTATTACATTCAGCACTCTTTGCATGTAGAAAACTTCAGGGTTCCCCAAATCCCCAGTTCCATGTTGGGGGTGACTGCTGTTGAGAGTTGAATCTCTGCAGGGAATATTCTAGCTATTTGCTCCCCAAATTGGGGGAAGTGCTTGGGCTCTATTTAAACAATAATTTTCAGGAGCTGGATTGACATCAGGCAAGAATTGATGACATCTGAATAAGGTGTGGACTGTAGTTAGTAATAATGTATCAACATCAATCCAAGACACCACCTGACATTTTATGGTCGTGTCTCCTTAGGCCCTTCTCAGCTGCCAAAGTTTTACAGAATGTCCTCGTTTTTGTTGATGTTGACAGTTTTGCACAGTGCTGATCAGGTATTTTGTAGACTGTCCCTCATTTGGGATTTGTCTGATGTTTTTCCAAAGTTTAGACAGGGGGTTATGAGTTTAGGGGAGGAAGACCATAGAGGCAAAGTGTCATTTTTATTATATCATAAAAAGGTACTATACTTGGCTGTAGAGTGTCCCCCAAATTCATCCCTACACAGAACCTCGGGATGTGATCTTATTTGGAAAATAGGATCTTTGCTGATGTGATGAAGTTAAGATGAGGTCATATACAAGGGCTGGCTGATAAATTTTGCCTCCACTTAAATAGAAAATGAACAGGAAAAAATATGAAAAAATATACCTATCTCATTTATTTTCAAAGCTGCATAATTATTTTTCTACAGAATCACCACACACTACAGTACACTTCTGCGGTCTTGGTGAGGCTGATCACTTGCAGTCACGGGCCTTCCACTTTGTGGTTTGTCACTCAGATCTGTTTGTCCCAGTTCTCCATCTTTGAACCGCCTCACCCAGCGTCTTAGTGTCCTCACGTCAATACATTGATCACCGTAAATGGCTCTGAATTTCCATTGGAGGAACTTTTTCTGCTGTTAAGAATTCAATAACAGCATGCTGTTTGAACTGAACGACTAAACCCTCTTCCATGTCGAGGTGCACTGGGTGAAAAACGTGAGCCTCCGTGTGTGCAAGGTCAAGAACAATGGAGGGGAGTTACCGTGTGACTGCACAGAACTGGTTCTATTCAGATACATCTAATGTGACAAAAAATATTACAAGGGAGGCAACATTGATCAGCTCACTCTCGTAGTTGAGAAATTGTGCTGCCACAGACCAGAGAATGCCAAGGATTGCAGGCAACCACCAGAAGCTGGGAGAGGAAACATGGCGCGGGTTCTCCCTCTGAGCCTCCAAGAGGGCACTGACACTGCCAACACCTGGATTTCAGACTCCTGGCCTGCAAGAACAAACTTTTGTTTTTAAAAGCCATCAAGTTTGTGGTAAAGGCTCGACAGCACAAGAAGTGTTCGTTGCTATTGTGAAAGGGATTTCTTCTTCCAATATTTTCATGTACTTATTACTAACAGGGAGGACTGATATTGTCTGTTGAAGAACTTGTCCATAGCAACTTTATTAAGCCCCTTTATTAATTCTATTAGGTTTCTCCCCTACCCCCGCATGTGATTTCTTTGGATGGTCTGGAATTATAACAGCAAGTAATGTTTTACCTCTTCGCTCTCAATATTTACATACTGCATTTCTGTTTCATGTCTTATTACATTGGCTAGGACTCTAGACAATTATTTTAAAGAATAGCAGTAATTGGAGATTTAGTGTCTATCCTAGGACTTTTGTCTGTTGGACTCCTCATTTCTTTTGGGAAACTCCTCCTCCTCTACTCCCTATGTGTAATTCTGGTGGGACTATTGCCGGGCATAACACACGATCCTTTTGGTACAGAGCTGAGCTCATGGTCTAAGTCCAGCCAAATATAAGACACTATTTCCCTGGTCAGGATGATTGTTTCAAAGATGGGCAAGAAACCTACTCAGAGCCAAACAATTGTTTTCTGTTTCTTTGGAGCTAGAAGAGAAGTGGGGAGGGTCTTAGGAGTATTCTCCTCTGGTTGTTTTGGATTGGTTGAATAATCAAATCGACATGAGACAGATTAACAAGAAAAAATCAAATTTAACTTTGTGCTTACAGGCACCTCACATATGTGAGAGAGTCGACCCTGCATATGTGAGAGGCTGAGGGACAGAAAGGCGAAGAAAAGATGTATATGGCAGTCTGAGGACGAGGTGAGGCACCTTGGGGCTTCGGAGGGGAGGAAGGTCACTGCAGGATGATAAGAAGAGCAGATGGTCAGTAATGAGTAGTAAGTAGAATAGCAAGTAGAATAATGAGGACTCCATTTCTCTTTTATTGAAACGTATCGTACTAAGCGGTTTTGCAGACATGGTTCAACGGACACAATGGGTGAGAAAGCCAAGGGACACTAACAGTACCCCCAGGTTCCAGGAATGGGCTAATGGCAGACTTGTGCAACAGAGTGTGTCCCCGCTAGGACTGAACTCCTGACTACCTGGCTGTTCCAAGATTGATGACGCCCCCCCTGGGCCACCCTGACCCTTAAATGATCCGCACTCCCTCCCCTCTGGGCTGACGCCTTTCTCAGCCTCAGCCGGTCTGCACCCAGACGTTTAAATAAACTGCTTTGTTTTGCTTTACCTTGGCCACGACCTCGTGTGCTTCCCTCTCAGCCCGGACCTAACAATACAGACAGGTCAAAAAGGTTATCTCTGATAATAACTCTCATCAAGGCAAGACCCCTTGTTTCAGTTCTAGGTAGCTGGGGAGGGGCAGAAATTTCTCTTGAACCCCCAGAATCTCCGTTGCCTTTAGCACAACGCAATCTGCATATCCCAGAGGCACATCTTGGGGTGACTCGTTCTGAACCCCTACACTGGAAACCAGCCTCCCCTGAGCAGAAAAAGAAATGCTGCCGGCGCCCTCCCAGGTAGGGCGCAGCCGGTGTCTCCGCAGCCCCTGATGCTCACCAGCCCTCATTCCCCGCATCAGGCTGGCGGACAAACACCCAAGAAGACCAGCGGACGGCACCGGTCCTGCTTGGAAATGTGGGCTCGGTGCTCTAGCCCAGTAGGTCGTACGATCTTCAATGGGGCAACTGGTAGGAGACAAGGAATGCTGCGCCAACTCCGAGCCCGGTCAGAGCACGCGCGGGAAGCACGTGCTGAGAAGGCGGCGTTCGGAGCGGTACCACCAAAGCCCGGAGATGCGGGCGCGTGGCCAACGCACGGGCCTGGCCGGCGCCAGCCGGGTCGTTAGGTCCTTCCACACCACACGATTCCGACCCCGAGACCCACCCCACCCCCACCCGCACCGAGGGAGGCGCGGAGCCCTCGGAGAACTCAGCCCTCGCTGAGTTTGCTTCCAGGGCTGTTCCAAACTTTGCCTTCCAAGGCCCGGAGTTCTCGAGCCTTTGCAAGAACCGCGGGCGCTCACAGCAGCACCGAGGCGCGGGGGACTTCCCTGAGACCTCAGACGGCTGGCGGCGAGCTCCTCTGGCCCCGGGCTGCGGGCGGGCTGCGGGCGCAGGGAGGGCGGACCGGGGCGGGGACTGGGGCGAGGGGTCTGTCCAGAGCCTTCCCGCCTGCAGTTTCTGCGCTCCCGGGCCGCCGGCGCGAGGCACATGGAGGCTCCCGAGAAACCGGGGCCCGAGCCCCAAGGCCCGGACGCCACCCCCGAGCTCCGCCAGCCGCGCTGCATGCCCTTGTCCAATTTCCGAGAGGAGCTGAGCGCACTCCTGGTCCTGGCCGGCCCCGCGGTGAGTCCCGGCGGGTGGGGAGCCCGGTGTCTGTGTCGCCCCGTGTGACTTGGAAGGGGTGAAGCAATGTAAGCTGGCACGGGCGGGCGGGCGCCAGAGGGGTGGCGTGCCCAGCGCTCGCGGGCCAGGCGGGCACAACTGGGGCGGCTGTGGGGCCCACGCGGGAGCGGGACGCGCTTCGCCTGGAGGGCTGGCATCCACCAGACCGACCAGTCTTCTCTGGGTTGTATGCTGGCAAAGCGAGTTATCAGAACTGGCAGAAACACTCAGGAACTTGCAGTCCTGGAGCTCCTGGAGCCAAATAACCCGGAGGCAGGCGGAGCAGGGCGAATTCTCTACCTGGTATTTGGAACAAACACGGATTTCTTCTGTGCAGGCAACCTCGGCGCCAGGAAACAAGAGGCAGCCAGCCGCGCACGCTCCTCCCCCCAGTTACTGTGCTCAAAACACGTTTTTTAATGTGGTTTTCTCTCGGGTCGAGGTGTTTGTTTGGTTTGGTTTGGTTTTTTGTTTCATCATTAGATTAGCCTGCTTTCTGTGTTGTCGATTTAAAAGTAAGGTGGACTTTAAAAACCACAAGACCCACAAAAAGGGCAATCCCTGTCCTGCCAGTTTGGGTGGTTTTCAAGTCGCAGAGCCCGGTTAGTTGGGGTTTTAGGGAGGGCTTAAGCCTTGGCCTTGGGGAGTCGCCCTGGGTCCCAAAGCCTGAGGCCACAGGTGTGCCTTCCTGCGTGGGGACTGCTGTATGTGGGATCTTGTGATAAGCGCCAGTGGTGTGCTCAAGTGGCGAGAATAATGCCAGGGGCAAAGCCATGAAATGAACACCTATCCAGCAGGAGGGAGATTGGGGAGCCCCTTGCAGAAGGAAAAGAACACAGGATTTGGAATTGCCACACCTGGGCCCGGTCATGTGCTTTGATCTCAGAAGGTGGGTTAGGAGGCAGCAATGCGAACCTGAATAGTCTGCACGCTCTGCTCTGCTCTGCCCATTCATTCATAACGTGAGGATAATCCTTGTGCTTTGGCCCCACACCCCTCATGGAGGCGCTGGGAGAAAGGTCTCTCTACAAGGCAATTACTGCTCCCACGGAACCAAAAAAAAAATAAATGAACAAGACAGCTTTCCGGGTACCCAGTGCCTCCCAGGACCAGTCCTTGGTCTCTGCTAGTCCCCACAGTGACCTGGTCCCTTTGATGGAGGGGACCTCCTTCCTGGTCTCCAGGAGTGAGTGCTAGTCTGACCTCCGCGCCCCTCACCCTTTGCGTTTGGACACATGCATGCATGTGACTGTGAATTACAAATACATGTGGCGTGTAGAAAAAACAGAAAAACCAAGACAAACGATAGGAAAAGCTCTGGGATTTCATCCCTGAGAGGTAATTTGGCAATTTTCCTTCCAGCCCCTTGCGTATGTTTCTATGTGACTGTTGGACCTGATGAAGTTGTAGAGTTCTGTCACCTGTTTAGTCCCTTACAGATTATACATGGAGCCCCTCCTGGCCTCTCCCCATCTCTGTTCCTACCTGCTGTGAGTTTTGTATCTCTCTCAGGCGCACAGGGGTGGGGTGGGGGGTAGCCCCTTTCCGTCTGGGTTTCCTCTCTGATTTCGATCCATTCCGTAGTTCCTTCCATGCTTCTCACATTGACACTGACCCGTGAGTCTCCAAGAGGAAACTGAGCCCCCCTACCCCAATACATGGCTTTTATTGCATCTTGAAAATATCACAAGTAAGTTTGAGGAATCATCTGCCATCTTGCTGTTTCTGTAGCCAGAAAATGTCAATGTTATTCATCAGCCTGCCAAACTGTGTCTTTTTTGGAAGCATAGATACCATCCTGAAAATTTCTGATATTCTGATTTTTAACTCCTGTGGCTTGTCGAATCCAAGCAGTTGAATTTGATATAAGTTCAGTGCTGTTTCCTTCAATAATTAACTCATCTTTCTGGGCTTGACATACTGAACAAGCAGCGCCTGACTTCATCCAGACCCTGTGGATGTATTTTTCACCCAAGTAATTTCAGATTTGAACCAGAGAACCATTCTCCTGAATAACGACGTTGATGGGGAAGTAAGCACACACAGACCTCATGTGACGGAGGCTCAGGGTGACACCCTTGTTCTGTACGTGACTACAGAGTGTGGACAGGAGCCAGTTCCTATTTCCCCACCGTTTGTAAGCCCAGAGCCTCTTCTTTTCCTTTCCACGGAGACTGACTTCTCCACTGCTGCCATGGAAGTCCCTCCGCAGGGTGCCTCGGGGGCCTTCACAGTCACTGAGGTCCCTTCCGAGTGATGTCCACACTTCCTTGTTGACCGTCTGATTGCTGAGAATGGTCTTCGCAGTCGATGTGGCTGAGAGAGCCCACGGGGCTTTGAATGGGAGCTGGGAAGCGAGAATGATGCGGGGCAGAGAGGAAGCTGGGCGGTGCGCAGCGCACACGTGGACAGGCCGTGGGTCCATTTCCCATCCACCCCGCAGAAGGCTTCAGGAACGTGGGTATGCCTGAGGAAGGGAACGTGGCCCTGGGAATTCCCGGGCCTGGAGGTTGGGTAGTTCAAATGCGGAGCTTTCTCTTCGTCATTAGCACCTCATTGCCAGGCGGAATTGTCAGAGGCTGAAGACATGACAGGTGGCATGCCTGAGCACACACGGGGAGCAGGCTTCCGCCTGTGTGGAGTAAAGAAGGCCTGAGGGACAGCCCAAGGACATGCACACGTACAGGCTACTGGTGTGACCTTTAGGTAAAGGCAGTTTGGCTCCATCTGAGTCACGGCCACTTTAGGCTATTGACGCAGTTGCCCCTGAGACGCCTGGGAGAACAGAGCAGTATGCAGGCTGGTTAATTCCCCGGGCACGGCCACATGCCCTGGGGTGGGACAGTTCTGAAGGGGACATGTTTAAAGGCATGTCCATCTCAGTCTCAGACATCAGAACTGAGATAGGCATTGGCTTTGGGAACAACACCCCCAGGTGTTGACCACGAACCACAGCGTGTGGCCATGAACTTACCCAAAGGGCTTGACACCAGGAGCTGAGAACAAGGACAGGGTCAGTGAACTTGAACTCTGGGCCAGGACCTTCCTGGGACTGACACCCAGGAAGGGCCACCGTGTTGAGCACGACAGTCCTGGTCTTTTGTCCTCAGTCACCTTTTGTCTAGGTGACTGAACTACAGTCATTTGCCACTTAACAACAGGGATGCGTTGTGCGACCCTGGGTGACTTTGCGTCTTGGCAAACATCAGAGAGGCAGCATTAATAGATCAGGTAGCCTACTCTACACCTATGCTATATGGCACATGGTGACTGAAAACTAACACTGACTAGGTTCTGCACCGCCAAGAAGAATTTATTTGGGGAAAAAGAAAAGGTGGCACTGTTAGGTCTGGGCTGAGGGGGAAGCCCATGAGGCCGAAATACAGCAAACAAAGCAGTTTACGGAACAACTGGCTGCTGACTGGCTGCGTCAGCCCCGAGGGGAGGGAGTGCGGATCATTGAAGGGTCAGTGCAGCCGGGGGTGGGGGGGTGGGGGGGTACTTGGAACAGCCAGGTCAGGAGTTCTGTCCCTGGGGGAGGAGTTCTGTTCTGCACGTCTGCGGTTAACCTATGCCTGGCACCTGGGGGTACTGTGTGCGTCCTTTGGCTTTCTCACCCATTGTGTCCATTGAACCATGTCGGCAAAACAACTCAGCAGGAGGTTTCCGTAAAGGAAAAATGGAGTCCTCCCTGTTCTACCTCACAGCCACCAGTGCACGTGATGAGTCGTGTGCTCACACCACAGAGGGAAACGGAAGCTAAGGGGAGCGGGAGTGGCAACCAGAGAGCTTCTCCCTGTCGGGTTCTCACGATGACCTGGGGTGGGAGAACTCCCATAAGCCCCCGCTCCTCCCACAGACCCACGTCCGTTTAAGTGTCAGTCCTAATCTTCATCAGCCACCATGTCATTATGCCGAGCCCGATGGTATTCCCACCCTTGGCCTGGGCGCTTACTCTAAGAAGATGCCCACTCTCCACCACCCAGTTAGGAAATACGGTCCGAGCAGTACGGTGTGTAATATCGACACCCAGGGAGCCACCTAAAGGCCTGACCACAGAGGAGACCCAGCATGTCTGCAGGAAAGCCATGAAAAACAGGCCTCGCGTAGCCTGCTGGGAGATGGGGTGCTGGGGAAGGGAAACACCACGTTCTGTGGAAAAGGGGGACGCAGATTCCGTGACAGAAGTGATTGCAACAGGGTGTGTGCATAGAGGTTTCAAGGACAATCACCTGAAAAATCTGGAAGTGATGCTGAGTTACAGGACACAAGGACCCCATCACCTTCAAGGTTATGTAAATTCACAGCCAAAGAGTTGCCAAGCTCCCCGGAATGAAACCACAGAGAAGATCCCTCAGAGTGGGTGACAGCACCTAAATCATCCCCTCCACGTCCGCTGGCTCCAGCTCTAGGTTCCACAGAATTGGGCGCTTCATGCCAACCTTTCTAATTTACACCCCGTCCCCTCAGCTCCCGTGGGCCCGTGTCCTGTCTCATTTGGCTGATTTTGCAATCCATTCTAAAATGATCCTCCTGCCAAGTAGCAGGAGGCCCTGCTGGAGATTAAAGTCACACTTGGTTTTTGTGGTAGCAAGAGAGGTGCCCAGGTCAGGGTTTGGAAGTTGGTGCAGGAAAGGTACGCACAGGGTCAGGAACAGGACTGTCACGTTTTGAGGATCTGGGCCCATCAGAGGCGTTGAAAACTGTCCTTCCTCAGATGTGGATTCGGGGAAGGAAAGACGGCTGCCAGTTGAACCATCGGGCGGGGGCCAGATCGAACCCCAAGATTAAAAATGTGGGCTGGCGGCAGCGTGGGCAGATGGGCTGTGTGTGGGCTGATGGAGGAGAGGATGAGAAGCTGTGGTACCGGGAACTGAAGCCAGATGGGGTCTTTCTTGTCTGAGCTCAGCACAGAGGTGTCTGTTTCCCCTGAAGGACTGGGAGGAGCAACGTTGTAGCAACAGCAGCAAACCCTCAGGCACCTGTTTTCTTCTGGGGAGAGGGAGTCACATGACACTCCCTCCGGACCTCCTAAGCCTCCCAGCAGAGAGGGCCTTTCCCAAGATGCACTGGACGGCCTGGGTCTGGCAGGCAACGGGGGCTGGGGTGGGAGGAAACAAGGTAGGTGTCCAAACATGCAGCCTAAGTGATACAGAGCAATTTGTTGTGGTTGCTGGAATGGTGAGGAAGGTGGGCTCCCTGTCTCAGAGGATGAATTTGCCCTCGCGTGTGAGACGTCATAGAATTGAAGAATTAAAGGTGCTCTGCGGACTAGCAGTGTTTCACCCCAAGATTCCAGCTCCCGCTGGCCTTCCAGTTGGGTCCTCTCGTTTCTGCCTCGGCCTGCTCCTGTGTGTGGGATTCCTTGCTGGCCGTTGGAGGCCGTATTCTCTCCAGCCCTCACTAGGAATCTGGGATAATGATGGATTTATCCTAGGAGGCAGCTCTGAAATTTTCAGAGAAAATATACATGTAATCTATGGCACGAGCATGTAAAGTAAAAAAATAAAATAAAAACATATATAAAATTGAAAAGGCTAGGACTGTCTCAAAAGCGCGATGCTGTTTACAAACGAACGTTTCAGTGCTTCCCAGCGCCCCCGGGAGCGCACGCTTCTGCCCTTGGAAGCCGGCAGAGTTCACTCACCGCCGCGTGTTTTTACTGGAGTTGATCGGAGAGGGTTGGGGGTGCGCCAGGAGCTGCACCCCTCTCCTCCGACGGTGATGTTTTCTATCTCTTCCCAGTTCCTGGCCCAGTTGATGGTGTTTCTGATCAACTTCATCAGCTCCGTGTTCTGCGGCCACCTGGGGAAGCTGGAACTGGATGCCGTCACCTTGGCCATTGCGGTACGAAAGGGGTTTCTAACCCAGACCTAGGCACGCCAGGGACCGTGTTAGCTTCCTCTTGCTGCTGTTGGGAATAACCCCAACGCCGTGGTTCAGAACAATGCAAACAAGCATATTAGCTCGCAGTGCTGGAGGTCAGGGTCTGAACTGGCTTCCACTGAGCTACGGTCAGGATGTGGGCAGCGCCGTGACCTTAATTCAATTCCCCTTTGCCATGTGACCTCACATAGTCCCAGGTTCTGGGGCTGGGCTGGGGACCACTCTGAGGGGCTTTTATTCTGTCTGCCCATCTGCATTTGTCACCCTGGACATCTGGGAGAAGGGACTTGGAAAAGGGGTATTGAACGATTACCTCAGGACGAAGAGGGATCCCCACCTCCCACCATGACTTGTGCGTCTCACCAAGAGTCCAAATCTAGAAACTGAACTGAAAGGTGAAATCCAGCATCCTACTATCTAAACTCAAATCAGGAGGAACCCCGAATCTTCTCTGCATCAAGCCTCCCAAACTGGAGAGAGAAGTCAATGCCAACCTGTTGGGTTCAGTCGGTGAGCTGTTGCTAGAAAAATGGATTTAGTGGCTTCCGGCCCACGCCACCCCCATTCTCCTTGGCTCCTGCCCTGCCAAGGCTCATGCACCCCGCACCTGCCTGCTCCCTCCAGGCATTTGAGTTGCTACCTCTGAACTTGTCCCCAGGTGGATACAAATTATTCTGCTCTGGGGGGGCTGGGGCAACATGGATAAACCCCGCCTCGATTTTCCTTTTTGGTTTTTAATGTTTGGAAATTTGGGGGAAGACAGAAATGCGCTCAGCCAGCCTCCCATACATTCTCTTTGGCCAAGGAAATGCAAGAAGCTTCTAGACTGGGTCTGGTGCGGGCTCTTGTCCCTGGCATCTCCCTGCAGACTCAAGTGGAGGTAACAGGTTTCGCACCAGATAGGGAGAGCGTCAGATGTCCTGCCATTTGGGGGGTGTTGCCCTGGGCTCCCCAAACCTCCAAGAGTCCCAGGGTTGCTGACCCTGGCCAGGTGTACCCAGAAGGCCTCTGTCACTAGCTTTGACTTCGCAGACTTGCTTCTGTGCTCCCAGAGTCCTTCAGGAGATTGTAACAGGCCATGCTCAGACGTACCCAAAACTTCCACCATGTCATGTTGCCTTCTCCTTAGGAAGGGTTCGTGTTCTTCTGACAATGAGGAGCAAATGCCTCAGGTTTACAAAAGAAGAAGGTTAAGTAATAACCTATGGCCGCCATTTTTCTTCCCTCTCTAACAGCGGGCATGGCTTTTATTCAAGCTGGGCCAGCAGATTTGTGCAGGGGCCCAGGCACGTAACAGGGTTGACTAAGTTGAGTCTCAGCGGGGGGCAGGGGGCCCCCAGACTCTCAGCGGCGCTGAGAAGTTGCCCCCCACATCTTTCCTTAGCTCTGACTGGCTTCTCCTTTGCATTTACTTCCAGGTTATCAATGTCACTGGTATCTCCGTGGGGTTTGGCCTGTCTTCTGCGTGTGACACCCTCATGTCTCAGGTAAATGGAAGACCGGGTCCCTGTCACAGTGACCCTGGAGAGCTCTCTGGAGTGCAGTTGGATGAACCCCACCAGTAGGTAGAGTCATGCACTCTACACCCCATGTGGAGCAAATGGGGACGTTTCTGTCAAAGTCCCTTCTGTCACTTTCCATGTTGCTGAGTTTGGGATATTCCCTCAGTTCTCAGACTTGAGCGTGCATCAGAGTCACCTGGGGGCTTGTTAAAACGCAGGTTGGCAGGCCCCACCACCCAGCCGTGGGCACGGGTGAATGCTGTACGCCCAGGTCGTGGGCCGGGGAGTGTTACATACAACTTCCCAGGGCTGAGAGACCAAAGAAACAGGCTGACAACTCTGTCATTACCTCAAGAGTTTATTAAGGGGACTCGGGAAGGAGGCGCATCTTGGGCGATGGCAAGGTGACATGAATATTCTCCGTCCCACGCGGCAGACGCTAAGGGGTTAGGTAGGACAGGCCGGATGGGTGGGGCATTGGGTTGTGACCCACCCCAGACAGGGGGACAACACCCTGCGTGCCTACCTGGGCCATGGGGCGGGGTCGGTCGGGCGTTTCTGAGGGGACTTTCCCGAAGCCCGCCCGTTCTGACCAGGATCTAGCCAGTGGTCAGGCAGTGGTCATGTCGGGGAATAGTCTCCCCTCCACAGGTAGGGAGACATGTTGGCCAATTCCAGTGGCATAAGTGGCTCCCTCTGCAGCTCATGTCAAACTGCCACCCATCTGTCATTAAACAGGGACCTGGGAAGAGATGGGCACAGTTGGGGCCTGAGAAGCCGAGAACAGCTGGCTGCAGTGTGCCGCTGGCCCCGACCCCGAGTCTCTGCTGAGTAGGTCAGGGTGAGGCCCAAGGCGGTGTATTTCTGACCATCTCCAGGTGATGCGGCCCTGATGGTCCGTGAGAATCACATGAGAAGCTTTTAAAAATTATTGATATGTGGGCCCTGCCCTAGACCAATTAAAGCCAGACTATGGTTTAAAAGTGTCCCCCGGTGATTCCCATGCACAGCCACGTTTGAGAACTGCTAACCCCCTAAGAATGTGGCCAAGTGTCTAGGGCTATTGACCAGAGACATAATTGACGGCTTTGGGGGAGTAGTGGAGCGCCATTTCTGTGCTAAAATGGGGTTGTTATGGTTGTGTGCACCCAGACCTACGGCAGCCCCAACAAGAAGCACGTGGGGGTGATCCTGCAGAGGGCCGTGCTGGTGCTGCTGCTGTGCTGCTTCCCCTGCTGGGCGCTCTTCCTCAACACCGAGCAGGTCCTGCTGCTCCTCAGGCAGGACCCGGATGTGTCCAGGTAAGATGAGCCATGTCGTGTGGTAGTGGGCCCACCTTGAACTTGGCGCCTATACAAGGTCAGCCTCCGGGAATTACAAAGGCCAGGAGCAAATTACAAAGGCCACCAAGAGGGGTTTGAACTTTCCTCCGCTGGCTTGTACCAGGCCACCATGTTTTCCATATTTGCACCTGAGATCTAGACCCTCTCCTGCTCTGAGTGACTTGAAGGGTAAGTAGTTTTGTGTGAAATAAGATTGGCAGACATCTTCCATGCCAGATGGTTGTTCATGGCATTTATGAATGGTTTTGTGATTATTGACCCAGGTTGATATTAAAAATCACCTCAGTGCTTCTACACCCCACCCCTACCTGGGCCCCCCTCCCCTCCTGGCATTCTGTTTTATACTTGGTTTGGGGTACACCTGGCCATCAGGGTCTTACCAAGTTCCCCTAGATGATTCTAATGTGCCACCAGGCTTGAGACCCCTTGGTTTAATTGATAAAGACCCTTAAAAGTCTTTGTCAAAGCAGCTCTGAACCCAAGGGACATTAGGTAACATCAGGAGACATTTCCGGTTGTCAGAACTAGTATTGGGGTGCTGCTACTGGTGGAAGCCAGAGATGCTACAAACCATCTTATGTCACAGCATAGCTCCCCACAGTGCAGAATTATCCAGTTATGGTGCCGAGGTTGAAAACCCCTGTCCCAGACTGAAAACCTTGGCGGAAACGAGAGAGGTCATCTGAGTTATAAGATGGCAAGTTCTGTTGTAAGTTTTCACATTTGCTCCATCAGTTTAAACCCCATTAATTTAGAAAGAGCCACGGGCGCAACAGGCAGTTACGATAGGTTCATTCTGCCTTCCTTTCCCCTGGAATGGAGACCTCCATCCTTCTTTGTTTTTCTTTTCATTGTACAGGCTTACCCATACCTATGTCATGACCTTCATTCCAGCTCTTCCTGTAAGTTGTCACGGGTGCAGAGGTTCCCTTCCTGAGGGTCACTGGTCAAAGGCGGTTGAGGGACCCGTGACCTCAGTAGAGTTCCACATGTCGTATTGGTTCATTCAAGGTAGTGCGGTTTTAATTATACCCATTAAAGAGGCAACATTATCTCTCAAGAGACACCAAGGTTAGGGGGTTCCCTGGTGGTGTAGTGGCTAAGGCTTCAGCACTCTCAACACCATGGCCTGGGTTCGATTCCCAGCCAGGGAACCACCCAAAAAAATAATTAAAAAAAAAAAAGAAACACCAAGGTTCAGGTGACTCCAGTAGGCCACTGCCCTGGACCCCTATAGCCAGAGGGACCTCCAGGATCACCACAGGGAAGAGTTGAGATGTGTTTTTGGTGACAGGGGTAAATTCTTCCCCATCTCAGTTCACCCGAGGGCCTCACTCTGAACCTTGCGGTTGTTCTGCTTGCTGAATGTGATCACACAGAACCACGGTGTGTGTTAGTGTGTGCCACAGTCGTGCAGGTCACCGAACAACCTAAGCTAATTCGATTCAGTTGGACAGAGTTGCTGTACCGTTATGCACCTGCAGGTGGCCACTTCACGTGGTCAGCCCCGTGTCCACGTGCACCTTTTGTGACTCTTCACTTCTTATAAGGACACCAGTCCATCCTAATGGCTTCATTTTAACTTTATCACATCTTTAAAGACTTTATCTCCAACTACCATCCCATTGGAGGTTAGGGCTTCCACGTATGAATTGGTGGGGGGGGCACCATGCAGCCCTTAACAGTAGCCATCTGCCCTCATAGTGGGTACTGTGGTCTTTCATTTATCTTGAGACCTTAAAAAATGTAATGTGCTTTTAATTATTCCACCAAATAGGACTATAGCCTAGTCTATAAGAGGAGGCATCCCCCTAGAGTTTGCCTAGGGGCTTCCTTTACAGTCCCCGCCCCCAAGAGTCCTTGCCATGCACCCAAGGACATTGCATTCCTTGACCCTGGGGCTACTTGGGTCGTGTTCATTCATAAAAGGGATGCTTGAAATACCTTAGCTCTAGACACCCCTGCTTTCCTCCCCCAGCCCCTCCACCCCGCGTCCTCCTCCCTGCACCGGCCCCCCTCGACGGCGTGCCCCTTTGGCTCCTGGGTGCGGGGGCAGAGGGTGGCCAAGCGGTGGCTTTCTCGGAGTGGCTAAGCCAGGATGTTAACTGCATCTCTCTTGTTCTCTTGTAGGCGACCTTTCTCTACACGTTACAAGTTAAATATTTGCTCACCCAGGTAATCCAGACTCGGCTCTTTCCCTCGTGGGACTGATTCCTGGGACTTTGCACCTCCCAAGGATTGGGGACCCTGAAATCACTCAGGGATGAGGAAAGCTGTGGGGAGGCGCTTGGCCGCCTCACCCTGGCTCTTCCCACATGGTACACGCTGGACTTGGGTGTGGAGAGGTTTGTTATGTGATATCTAGCAGAGGATACGTTGTTATTGGCTCTGGAAAATTCTTAGCTGGTTCCACTTGGAAATATTGTCATTGGCAGGATGGGGTGAGAGCTGTAGGTTCCCTGGCTTCGTGCTGTCACTGGCTGCCTGGAAGTCAGAGAGCGCCCGTCGGGCTCCAGGGAGCCGAGCCCTCAGCCCAGGTCTGATGAAAGTGGGGACATCAAAACCCGAATTGTAACAATACCTCATGTCAGTCAAACTCTTCAAATGTGCCTCGCAGCCAGGGCCGAGGGCCCAGGGACGGCTGCCTTGGCCTGGTCGGGACGGGTTTATGATGTCAGCATATAAGGGCTATCAGCTTCCTTCCCGATGAATCCAGGTGACTGAGGGTACTGGGCAAAGAATGGGTCATGGCCTTACAGTAGGCTGACCAGATGTACTGTTTTAAATGGGACAGAAAACAATGGTCCTGTCCCGTTTCAGACAGTCTGTCTGGTCAGCCTAGTCTCACTGGGCTACATTCAGGTGTCAGTGGGCTGGCCATGTGCACCATTTGAAACAGGACAGGACCGTTGTCTTCTGTCCTGTTTAAAACAGGACACCTGGTCAGCTTATCCTAAAGGCCGGCTCTCGGCACAGGTCACTGTCACACGGGCCACTAGTGTGTGCTTGGGTGGGAAACGGCAGCCTTGCCGCACGGGTCTGCAGTGGGCGCCGTGCCCCCTCGTTTCAGGGCATAGTGCTGCCTCAGGTCGTAACTGGAGTGGCCGCCAACCTCGTCAATGCCCTCATCAACTACCTGTTTCTCCATCAGCTGCATCTTGGCGTGATGTGAGTCGCACCGATTCTTGGCCCAGGGACAGGGAGTGACCTGCATGTGGCTTTCCCAGAGGGGCAGGGAGCAGTGAGATGGTTACCTGGTCGTTGTGTCCACACGTTGTCACCCTCTCGGGCCACTTGGCAAAACATGGTCAGGTTGGGGCTGGAGAGTCCTAGTGCCCTGGGAAGAAGGTGACATCAGGGTGTGCTGGAGATGCCCCAGTGAGGGACGGGTGCTCACTCTGCTGATGGGGCTGGGGGTGGGGACAGGCACCCCCTCATGGAACCGTCCTCCCTAGGGGCTCGGCGCTGGCCAACACGGCGTCCCAGTTCTGCCTGGCGCTGCTCCTGTTCTTCTACATCCTCTGGAAGCAGCTGCACCGAGCCACTTGGGGAGGTAAAGGCCACCTGTTAGGTTTCCCAGCGTGGACGTGGGTTTTGTCTTGGGTTAGGCTGCGGTCCGATGCTGGACGTATGGTGACAATATCTGTGTCCCCCGCACAGGGTGGTCGCTCGAGTGCCTGCACGACTGGGGCGCCTTCTTTCAGCTGGCCATCCCCAGCATGCTCATGCTGTGCATCGAGTGGTGGGCCTACGAGGTTGGCAGCTTCCTGAGCGGTCAGTGGGGGCCAGGCGGCGGCGGCTGGTGGAAGGTGGGGGGCCCTGTCCGGGTGCATGGCGTCAGCTGTGTCTCTCTCCGCCAGGGATTCTCGGCATGGTGGAGCTGGGAGCCCAGTCCATCGTCTACGAACTGGCCGCCGTTGTGTTCATGGTGAGTGAGTGTCCCGGACGGGCCGCGTGGAGGTGCTGGGTGTGTCTCTTGAAAGTGTCCTGAGGGGAGCACAGGCGTTCATAGCATTCAGTCATGACCTGTGCAAGGATTCGTGGATACAAAATTCCACCCTGGAGCCTGATGGTTGGCATGTGTCTTTCTGTTTGCCCAAGTTCTTTTCCTCCAACATTTTTTTGGGGGGTGGGGGAAAGAGGTCACCATTTTAGGGTTCTGTCTTCTAAACGTGATCCCTTGCGGGTTGCTGCTTCCACACCCAGAAGGCACACGTGACAACGTGACTGTGCAGAGTCCCCCAGGGTGCAGGTTGGAAGCTCTGTAGGTAGAAAAGCCGGGTGTGCAACAAGGGTCACAGCCTGGGGTTCCAGGCTCTTGGTTAGACTGGGGGCTCCCCGCTAGACAAAGGGATATTGCAAGTCAGTCTTCGCAGAACCTCTAGGACCCAGTCTTACTAGTGAGGTGTGAACCGTGAATCACCTGGTCCCTCTTCCCTGGGGAAGGCGAGGCTCGGGGCAGGGCCGGCGGCGGCGGCTCCCCTGCGCATGCTCCCGCTGTTTCCTCTTCCTTTTAGGTACCAACAGGCTTCAGCGTGGCCGCCAGTGTCCGCATTGGGAATGCGCTGGGCGCCGGGGACATCGAGCAGGCCAGGAGGTCCTCTGTTGTCTCCATGCTGGTCACAGGTGCTTAGATGTTTTTAGTCAATGATTCACCCAAGCAGTGCGGGCCTGCCTCCCTGTTCACCGTGCTGCTTCTCTGTCATTTTACCTCCAGAACTCTTCGCTGTGACCTTTTGTGTCCTGCTATTGAGCTGCAAGGACCTGGTGGGCTACATTTTCACCACTGACCAGTGAGTGCTGGGATCTCCTTGAAATGTGAAATTTGTGGTAAAGAAATCGGGGGACAGATGCAGTCACACGGGGCACCCTGGGGTCGCTGCCTCTTTAGGGTTCGCAAAGTCAGAAACTCACTGATACCACCTGGGAAGAACTGGTTAGGTGCAGGAGCTAATCTAGAACCTGGAGTGCCAATGTCACGGGCATTGGTGGAGATACAGCCTTCTGGTGGTCAGGATATACATGTATGTGAAGAAGGAAACTCCGTTTGGGGACCATTGATTACCTTTGCAGTTAATTTCTTTCATTCCAATGATAAGAATCACCTTGACATCTCAGAATCGGCCAGAGTACCCAGCTTATAGTATTTACATCATGTATTTGTCAAACTAAATGGAAGTTAAAATCGCACCCCTGAGCTACCTTTAAAAATCGCATTATCAGGAGTTCCCTGGTGGTGTAGTGGCTAAGGCTTCGGCGCTGTCAGCGCTGCGGCCTGGGTTCGATTCCCAGCCAGGGAGCTACCCACATAACGAACAAACAAACAAAAAAGTCACATTATCAGATTGATTTCTGAAGAAGAAATCTCATACAAGATGAATTCCTTCAGCCCTTTGGAATCTGGTTGGTTGGTTTTGTTGCTTCATCAGGGAGGTTCGCTGGTGCGTTTTGACTCTGGAGATATATTGTGGGGACACCTCCTCTCTGGGATTATTTTATCGGCAGCTGCAGAATGAAAATTGACTTCCTTCATGGATTCAAATGGTAGGCGGAAGGGACAGAACTAACTTCCACGGTTGGTTCTTCCCGTATTTGACTTTGGATATTACGTCCTCATAGTTCAGCCTCAGCCATTTTGCTGGAGGGAAATAACAGATTCAACTGTCCCTCATCTCAGAATGAGGAGGGAGGCAGCCAGAAATGGTTCTTACCTTCTGCGGAGGGAATCAGGAATCACCGTACCGGGTGTCTTCGGGGGGCGCCACCGTGGACGTTTGATTCTGAATCTGTGCGCTTCCGAAAACCACGCAGATCAGGAAAAAGGATGAAAAGCAAGAGGCTCACCAGCTATACCTTTCATAAAATTAGGCCACATGGAAAACTTGCAAAATCAAGTTATGTGTAGGCTGGCCGGGATGAACTGAAATTGGCAGAATTAATGATACAGATTCTAACGATCACATAGATAACTAAGCTAATCAAAGAGGAAAAAGGGAGAGAGCACCACTAAGCAAAGTAAGAAAAGGGGAAATGACTGAAACCCAATGATTTTTTAAAGCATACAGGACTAGTTTGTACAACTTTTACAAGTAAATTAAAAAATCCGGAAGGAATAAATAATTTTCTAGGAAAACAATATATCAGAACTTACCCTAAGAAGGCATAGGTCTAAGAAGACTGATGTCCTTAGAAGTAAGAAAAAAATTATTTTAAAATTTCAAAAAGCACCAATCCCAGATGGTTCCAAAGGAGGATTCTCTAAAAATCCTACCTTTAAAGCAGAAAAAGAAAACTGTCCACATTCTGTTTGCGAAGCAAATATGACACTGGTACTAACTCTGACAAAGTTTTCACAATAAAAAAGGAAAGGCACAGGCCAATGCCACTTATTAATATCAATGTTAAAATTTAAAAATCAAATATTAGGGGGCAGAATCCAGCAGCACATTAAAAGTAATGTAGTTTGATGGAATATAAAAGGGAATGTGATGTACGAGGTGAAGAAGCGAAAGGACAGAACACCATGTAGAGAATGCTATCTGTCATACGAAGTAGGAGAGTACAAGGGGAAAATAAGAACATATATTAATATTTGTGTTTCCTTATATTTTCATAAACACTGGACATTCAGAGACAGGGATAAGAATTGTTACCTGGTCGTGGTATAGTAATGAAAGGATTGGGAAAGGAGTGAAAGAAAGAGTTTTCTCGATTTCCTTTTTATATTGTTTGGTTTCTTTTAACCATTTGCACGTTACCGGTTCAAAAAAGAAAATTCATTTTGGATAAAAGAACTGTACCTGTGTCCTTTATTTAGGGGGGCGTGTAACCATCTTGTACAGTGTTGCATTTCTTATTAATTCATTCAACAAGTAACTTCCTGCCAGGCAGCGTTCTAGGTTTATCCGTTAATCGCGCGAGGGTATTGTGAATGTCTCGCCTCCCTGTCAGTGACAGCTTTTCTCCGAGCCCAGGCCTTACATCCCGGTCGCCAGCTTTGGACGTTCCGGCCAATTTCTAGGAACCAAGGGTCATTCTGTAAGCGGGGTCGCTGGCCTTTAGGGAGAGCCCTAGCTCTTGTCTTGCTGTGCTTCATTCAGACCACAGTGGGATGCTGTGGAATCACGTTAAAAGAGGGATGGCACTATAACCCAAACAGTAGTGTGTGTGTGTGTGTGTGTGTGTGTGTGTGTGTGGGGGGGTG
>PVJL010012709.1:0-35725 GCA_004026885.1 Lyroderma lyra | reverse complement strand
TCTGAGGTCTTATAACAGCTTCCTGTCTCTTTCTGAAGTAAACAAATGGATAGCAACTCTTTTACTCTCTTCTTAAAGATTTCTTCTCATTCTTATCTAACAGAATTTGTTGACAGGGTTTCAATTAAAAAATAATAAAAAAAGAAATAATGTAGCACAAGGATCAGGCTGTATGTTTTGCATAAATCCAAGTCTGTGCCTGATGTTCTTTGAGATTAATTCTCTCAGATATTGTCTGTTCTAGATTGTAAGATTTTAAATGTTCAAGATTGTATCACTTTAGGCTTCTTCTGCAGCAACTAGCATTAGCCACACACACTGTACATAGATCCTTCTAAATGCCTCAAAAAAGGATATTTAGAAAAAAATTAGAATATTCAGCAAAGATGTAAAAGTGAAACGAATGAAAGGATACTGATGATTTCTCTGGCATGTATGTGTGTGTGTGTTTTCACTTTAGCCACATCCTTAGAGTCCATAAAGCTTTAAGAATATTTTCTCCAAATGCAGATGAATCTGCCTAGATTTGGGTTTCCACCCACGACTGGCCAGGTGCAGCAGCTCATGGAGGTATCATGTGGCAAAGAAGTCCTATGTTGAGACTTGAGTGTTGTGAATAAGCCTAGGCAGAGAGGAACAGGAAAAGTCCAGCAGGAATGAGGGTCAATGACAAAGCCAGGAGCAACAGGATGTTTCATATTGAAGTGTTTTCATAAGAGCGGGGCCAGAAAGGTCTGTGCAGGACCGATGGAGAACGCAGAGGAAGTATGAGATACAGAACAGGTATGGTTGGATGTTTAGGAAATAGTCCTAAAAATAGGTCTTATGTGGGTCATCCTTTTATGCAGAGTTTAGAGTGTGCTGTTAGGGTGGGGATGTCAGGGTCAGAAGAACAGCATCCTTAAAAGAGCCAAGATGGCTGGGTTCCTATAGCCTTTGTCTGTTTTTAAACACACAGCAATGGAACTATCCTCAAGCAATTGCAGCCATAACTTTCAATCATGAGCGTTGGTCTCATCTTTCCTCTTGGCAGCCCAGTCTACCAGAAGTGTTGCTTCTTCTCATTAGACAATCATGTGGATAAACTGTAGTTCATTGGTTTCACTAAAGAAAGTTCAGAACCAATTAGAAGTTTTCAGAATTGGGTCAGAATGGCTTGAGTTCCGTTTACAACAGTCACAAAATATTTTTCAAAGTATGGTCACTTTTTTTTAAACAAGTAGGAGATATGCATATTAAAACATCAAACACTCAAATTCCATCCTGGGGAGCCTGGGAATCAGCATTCTACTGCTCCTACCCCCATGACTAAGTTGCACACTAAAGCTTGAGAAACAGTAGGCAGATGGTTCACAAAAACTTGTAGACTTTCAAGCCTTCCACTTTAATTGAGCCCAATTTCCAAGGAGGAAACCCAGAGTGAGGCCGATGAATATTTAGTGGTTTGTGAAAGTTAAACAGTATGGACTGTGTCTGCCAGTTCAAATGGTACCTATCCTTGTAGACGTAGCTCAAGTTTACCTCCAAGTCCCACCCAGACCACACAATGCCCTTGCTATCATTTGCATTCTCAGAGTTTATTTGCACAACATTCTTGGCAATTCATCCTACTCCACTTTGTGATACTTCTTAGCTAAATCTTATATAGCTATTGAATTTCATTTTTTAAACTGCAGTATAACTTACATATAGTAATACATATACACATGCCACTTAAATTTCACATCAATTAAATTTCATTTAATTTTTACATGTGTATAAAACCATGTAATGACCACCTGGATAATTTCCAATATTCCAGAAAATTCCCTTGTGCCTACTGGTAATATCTCCCTAAAAATCATCTCTATCATGACAGATTCACTTAAACTATTTTAAAACTTTATATATATGGAATCATATAATATGTTGTGTATAGCTTCTTTCATCCAACATTATTATCTGTGATATTCTTTCAAGTTGAGAATATTAGTAATTTTTTCTTTTTTATTTCTGTGTCATATTTTATTGCATACATATACCATAATTTATTTGCTTATTCTAGTATTGATGAATATTTTGGTTTTCAGTATTTGACTCCTATGACAAAGTTGCTAGCAATATTCTTATATAAGTCTTTTAGTGTTCAAAACCACTCACTGTTATTGGAGATATACTCAGGAGTGGAGCTGCTGGGTCATAGGCATACATGTGTTTGGCTTTAGTAGGCACTGCTAAGCAAACATTTCTGAGGCAGTTGTACCCACTTACATTCTCACCAGCTGCGTAGGAAAGTTCCAGTCTCTTTGACTTCCAGATCTCCCCAACATAACTTTGGAAAGGAAATCATGCAAGTGGACTCATGTATTTTGTATTAGTTGTTAAGGCCTGCACAGAGATGGTAGAGGGGTGTGATAAATACCAAATGACTTAACAATCAGGAGCTCACCGACAATCAGATTCTTTATACTGCAAAAAAGTACAAGAAACTGCAGTCAAGATGATCTAAATCCTGAGAAAGGAAATAATATGACTCAAACCTTCCATGCACTGTTTGAAATTCTTGCCCCATTCCTTACCATTTAACATCAGGATATTACTCAAAGGTGATCCAAATGGCTGTTAGATCACTAGCCAAAAAGCCTGTTTAAATAATACAGTCTTGTGCATACAATGATCTTGTTATTTGAGAATAATAGAATGATTTTGTCATCTTCGATGATCTAACAGATTTTCTAAGAAATAACTGTAGTTCTTTGTTTTAACTCTCTCATAGATTCAGGTGAGGGCCAGAACACAACATCTAGCTGGTTGTTGACCTTGGACGTGATACTCCTCCTTGAAAGACAGCATGATGAGGTAAAAAGCACATGATTTGGGTATAATTCTCACCTTCGGTAGACCCTTGCTATGTGACCCTGGTCAAGTGTTTGCATTTTGGGGCTTATTTACTCATCTTGGTGATGATAATATCTACCTCTCTCTGAGTTGGGTGGAGGATCATGAAAATGCAAGTCCTGAGGTGGCATATAGACAGGATATAAAAAAATGGCTGCCTTTCATTTCTTTGATTTCTTTTTTATTACAAAATTTTCAGCTTTATTAGAATGTGATTGCCATGTAACCAAATCATAAGTGTAAGGCGTACAACGTGCTGATATGATACTTTTATACTGCAAATGATTACTACCAGTAGTGTTAGTTAACACCTGTATCACATCACATAATCACCATTTCTTTTTTGTGGTGAGAACATTTAAGATTTACTCTTAGCAACTTTCAGGTAAATAACACAGTATTATTAACTATAACCTCCATTAGCTACCCAGAACTTACTCATTTTTGTAACTGGAAGTTTGTACCCTTTGGCCAATATCCCCTGCCTTCTCTTTCAGCCTTCTGCCTCCACTGCCACTCTATTTCTATGAGTTTACCTTTTTTAGATTTCACACACGAGTGAGATCATACAGTATTTGCCTTTCTGTGTCTAACTTATTTCACTTAACATCTATTCATATTGTTGCAAATGGCAGGATTTACTTCTTTCCCTGGCTGAATAGAATACTATGTTATACAAGAACATATACCACATGTTCTTACCCATTCATTTGTTGATGGACATATTTAGGTTGTTTCCATATCTTGGGTATTCTGAATAATGTTGTAATAAACATGGGGTGCAGATTTCTCTTTGCAATTCTATTTTCATTTCCCTGAAGCAGGATTGCTATTAATAAATCACATGAGTTCTATTTTTAATTTTTTAAAGAACTTCTTATTGTTTTCTGTAGTGGCTTCCCTTTGATTTCTTGGTGGCAGCATGATGGTTAGTGTTAGCATTAGCTTTGGAGTCTGAGCAGGATGGGAACCTGGAACCTCACTCTCCTATGAACTAGCTATTTGAGTTGGACAAATTATTTAACTTTATTAAGCTTCAGGTTCTTCATTTGTAAATGGCAATGATTATATTGCACACTTTATAGGGTTGGAGTAGGGTTAACCTTTTTAATTCCATGTAAAGTAACTTACTTAGAGGCTGGTGCATAATAGTAGCTCAATTATCATTGTTTTTCTTTTCTCATTCTAAGATTTCTTCTTAATAAGAATTCTGACCCTTAAGATTGTGAACTTCCCAGAATCTTATCATAAAGGTCCAAGTTGCAAGGTAACTAATGATATGAACATTTCAGTTACCCATTTATTTAAGCAGAATATGCAAACCTTGAATGAGGGGGCAGAAACTTTATTTTCTGTGAATTAGTAAAAGAATGGTACTATTTACTTGAGTGTTTCAGTTTTATGAATGGTTATCTAGTAGCTAATGTATAATCATCTGCTTTTAAGTTTGTATTTGTTGTATAGGCTTACTTATGATAGCTGCTTTCCCCCTATTCCCCAAATAAAGAATTCAGAAATCTTGCTAGTGAACCCAACTTCTATTATGGTCAAAGTAGATGTACACTAAAATTCAAGAGGATGGTCTGTTCCTGGGTGAAGACTTCTAGATCAGTGTTTCTCATTGGGGGAAATTTTAAATTTGTGGGGGCTACTGTGAAGCACTGCTAGCATGTAGTGGATAGTCCTTGTAAGGCCTAGAATCCCTGATATAAAACAAGTCACCCTATTTTCCATTCAACTTTTGAATGCCTTGATGTTCAAGGTAAGGTGCCATTTTCCTTATTATTGCCTTCAGATGTGAAGATGCTAGAGATAAGTGTGCATTATAATATATTTTAATATGCACCAGTACCTTCTCTTCTTTTCATTTTTCTATATTTTAATACAGAATGGCCTCTGATCTTTTGTCAAAACCAAACATTCATAAACTATTTCATTGTTTTCTACTACTGTAGTCTTGCACAGGTAATTACATATTGAAACACAAATTATTTATTATAAATTACTTTTTTATTGTGATAAAGTTGGTATATAACATTATATATACAAGGGCTGTCTGGAAAATATCCAGCCATGTAATGTAAAATATAGAGGCATTCTTGGCTGGATTTTGTCCAGACAGCCCTCATGTATTTCAGGTGTATAATATTTTGATATTTGTATATACTACATAGTGATCACCACTATAGGTCTAGTTGCTATTCATTACCATACACTTGATCCCTTTCACCCCTTTTGCCCTCCTCCCAACTCCCTTTCCTTCTGGTAACCTTCAATTCTTTTTATGAGTTTGTTTTGTTTTGTTTGTTTTATTTTTTATAGAGTCCACATATAACTGTTATCATACTGTATTTGCCTTTCTCCATCTAACTTATTTAACTTAGCATAATATCCTCAAGGTCTATCCATGTTGTTGCAAATGGCAAAATTTTCTTCTTTTTTATGTCTAAGGTATCTATTTATTTATCTATCTATCCATCATCTATCTATCTATCTTGCAACTTTTTAATCCATTCCTCCATTGATGGGCACTTAGGTTGTTTCCATACCTTTGCTGTTGTATTATAAATAATGCTGCAATAAGAAAGGGTGCATATCTCTTTTCAAATTGGTGTTTTTGTATTCTTTGGACAAATACATAGAAATGGAATAGCTGGGTCATATGATGATTCTATTCATAATTATTTGAGGAGCCTTCATACTGCTTTCTGCAGTGGTTGTACCGAGTTAACAGTCCTACCAAGAGTGTGCAAGCGTTCACTTCACATCCTCTCCAACATTTGTTTTTTCTTATTATTTTGGTAATAGCCATTCTAACAGTTTGAGGTGATATCTCACTGTGGTATTACATTTATATTTCTCTGATAATTAGTGATGTTGAATATCTTTTCATATGTCTATTGATCATCTGTATATCTTCTTTGGAAAAAAGTGGCTATTTAGATTCTCTGCTTATTTTTTAATTGGTTATTTGTTTTTATATTGCTGAGTTGTGTGATTTTTTTAATAGTATATTGGATATTAACCTCTTATCAGATGTGTGGTTTACAAATGTCTTTTTCCATTTAGCAGGTTGCCTTTTCTTTTGTTGATAGTTTCTTCCACTGACCAGAAGTTTTTTAGTTTGATGTAGTTCCATTTGTTTATTTTTGGTTTTGTTGCTCTTGACTTTGGAGTCATATCCAAAAGTAATTGCTAAGACTGATGCCAAGGAGCTTACTGTTTTGTTTCCTTTCAGGAATTTTATGATTTCTGGTGCTACATTCAAGTCTTTAATCCATTTTAAGTTAATTTCTGTGTATGGTATAAGATAGTTATTTAGTTTTATTCTTTTGCATGTAACTATTCAGTTTCCCCAGCACCATTTATTGAAGAGACTGTCTTTTCCTCATTTTATGTTCTTCACTCCTTTGTCATAAATTAACTGATCATATACAAGGCCAGACAATTAGTTTTGTGAACTCATCCTAGAAAAAATGCTGCATACCTCATTGCTGAGTATCACTGTGGTCACCTTCAAAGTACTCCCTTTGGGAAGCTATACACTGATGCCAGTGCTGAACCCACCCTTCAAAGCAGTTTTGGAAAGGCCATCTGAGCTGTCATCATACCTTGCCAATGTTATGACATCTTACTGAGTCGTTTGCACAGTGCTGCCAATGTAAGTGCACAGTGGCAAGTTGTGAAGTTAATTGTCAGATTTTGGGTATGATGATAACTCTGATGGCCATTCTAGAAAAAGAGTTTCAAAATCACTTTGAAGGGTGGACTAGGTCCTGGTATTGGTGCATAGCTTCCCAAGGGGAGTACTTTGAAGGTGACCATAGTGATATACAGTAATAAGGTATGTAGCACTTTTTCTAGGATGAGTTTGTGACATTAATTGTTTGATGTCATATACATGGGTTTATTTTGGGGCTCTCTATTCTGTTCCATTGATCTATGTGTCTACCTTTTTGCTGATACCATACTGTTTTGATTACTATAGTTTTGCAGGATAGTTTAAAATCAGGGCTTGTGATACTTCTAGATTTGTTCTTTTTTCTCAAAATTACTTTGACTAGTCAGGATCTTTTATGGTTCCATATAAATTTTAGGATTATCTGTTTTAGTTCTGTGAAAAATGCCATTGAAATTTTGATAGAGATTGCATTGA
Organism: Lyroderma lyra; assembly: GCA_004026885.1. Lineage (NCBI taxonomy): Eukaryota > Metazoa > Chordata > Mammalia > Chiroptera > Megadermatidae > Lyroderma > Lyroderma lyra. The sequence goes on along the minus strand of PVJL010012709.1, from coordinate 28,692 downwards.
ATCTATAGACTTCTTTGGGTGGTATGGACATTTTAATAATAATTCTTCCAATCCATGAACATGAACTGTTTTTCCCTTTATTTGTGTCTTCTTCCATTTCTTTCATTAATATCTTATAATTTTCAGTGACAAGTTCTTTATCTCCTTGGTTAAACTTATTCTTACATATTTTATTGTTTTTGATGAAATTGTAAATAAAATTACTTAGTTTCACTTTCTGATCTTTCATTATTAGTGTATAGAAATGCCACAGATTTCTGTATATTGATTTTGTATCCTGAAACTTTACTGGATTTATTTATTCTAACAGTTTTTTTTTTTTTTTTTGATGGAGTCTTTAGGGCTTAGGGTTTTTGGTATATAGTATCATGTCATCTGCAAATAAGGACAGTTTTACCTCTTATTTTTCAGTTTGGATGTCTTTTATTTCTTTTTCTTGCCTAATTGCTGTGGCTAGAACTTCCAAAGCTATTTTGAATAAAAGTGGTGAATTACTTTTATCTATCTTATATATTGTAATTAGGATAGTATATCCAGTTTTTGAAATTGCTTATGTATGTAGGTTATATGATTTTTTCATTTCATTTCAGAATTACGCAGCATTGAAGCTTATTGGATCCCTTCTCTAATAAGTTCTTTGGAGGATTTTTTACTTACTGAGTTTTCCAATTTCTACCATTCTCCAGTGTACTTAGGATTCTTATAGATGCCAAAACATTTTTGCTATTAAAGGATAGAGGCATCTAATTTCCAGTGGTACTGGTCCTCACCTCTTTGTCTTCTGTCCTACTTGCTAGCACCTGCTTGTTCTCTGAATGTCTTAAATCACACAACTACGTCTTTGGAGACTTTCCTGATCTCATTATAATATTTTCATCCTAAATGCCTGGGGGTTTTGCCCCACTTTCTGTTGAATTTAGTGCACCCCTTTCATTTCTGGTCTTTCTCTCCCCCTGCCCTTTTACCTGTTCATCTAGTAAATGCATGAAGGCATATGGGGTTTATGAATAGATCCAGCTGAGTAACAAGGAATTTCAGGATGCAGATAGCCACATGCCAGGGGATGGCCAAAAGAGGCAAAGCTACCAAAACAAATCTTATCGAACAGGAAAATCCTTCTCTGGTGCCAGTTTTTTTTTAAAATGCATATGTCTTTTTTTTCCCTGGTGCCAGTTTGATAAAGGCAAAACTCATCAAAGATATGGATAGTAACAATTTTGGGCATCAAAAGAAGACTCTTCCTTCAAAATTTTGGGATTATTTCAATAGTCTTATTTATTTGTGGGGAAAAAAACCTTATGTCTTATGTTTTTGTTAACAGTTAGTGCAATGTAGGAATGAACCATACTGTAGAGATAATGTAGTGTTAGGAATACAGACTCTGCGTTCAAATTCTGGAGTCACTACTTCCTACCTGTATCATCTTGGGCAAGTTACAAACTTCTCTATGCCTCAGTTTCCTCATTTATATTATGGGGATAATAACAGTGGTTGCATCAGAGTGGTATATAAAAGCTTAGACTCTTGTCTGGCACATGGTAGGAAGTTACATGTTATAATTATTTAATTACATTTTTTCACATCCTCTGACCCTTTAGAGAAACATCATTTTATATAATTGATTTTACTACCTAAGTTCAGAAATTACGTTATTTACACATTTTATTGTATTAATTGTTATGTTTTGGAAGACAAGATTTAATGTGTGGCACATTCAAATTCAGGTAATGATGAGTTATTTAATAATGGAAATCTACAACACTGACTTTCCTCAAATTTTTACTTCATGGAACACTATTTCTACAAGATGTTCTCCAAAAAGCATTTTATATTAAAATACAATTGGGTTGCAGCACACAGTATGCTATTTTTGGCATATTAGCTTGTCAAAGGCTCATAGACATTCTGTGAAGAAACCTGTTTAACTTAAAAAAGTGCTAATTTAACAAAAATGTCCTAGGAAATGAACACTCAGTCAAAGTTTACATCCTAAGGATTTACTAGGAGGTGTAATCCTAGGGCAGCAAGTGTGAGGCAAAAAGGGAAGTGGCAGAGAAAGGGAAAGCAAATGCTGGATGATGTGTTACCTATCTGGTCACAGCTTCATAAGAGAGATCAGCTTATGACCAGACAATGGCTTTGTCTTCCAGACAGGCTATGTGGAATTCCCACACTTTGGAATCATTTTTTCATTATTCAAAGTTTACCTATGAAGTGTTAGCTGAACTTAGAGATTGTGTTACCTAGTCTCTGTGAGCAGTTGCTGGGGTCTCCTCACACTCTACAACATGGCCTTGGACCCTTGGTTAGATCTGGGCTCCTGTGGAACTTCTGCAGAAGATATAGTGGTGGCTTTGTTAAAGCCTTGTCCACATTGCAGGGGAGGCTGACACAGCCTGTAGTATTATGTTAAGATATGAAGCCGTGTGGCTGATGTTCTAAAAGAAGGGTACGGGGACAAGCAAATTTGGAGAGGCACATGAACTGAGTCCTGTGTACCTATTCTTTCATAAACTCTAACTATGTAAATTATATTTCCTTCTCCTCTTTAAAAAACAATATTGGTTATTATCCTATAAAATATGCTGAGGCATAAATTATGGAGATGTTATATTCAATAACTGTTGGTAATGTGATAGAGCATTGATAAGACTGCATTCCATAACTTTTGAAGATGATTCTAAAGACAGTAATACTTATAACTTTAGAACGCTGTGTTTCAAATAAGATGGTCCATTTTAAATTTGGGACAATAGCCACAGCCATACTGAGAATCATAGTTCATCATATACTGTTTTTCTATGCAAAGGGCTGATCCCAAGTAATGTATTCAGGAGCATCTGTGTTTCTGCCTAATGACAGTATCTTCTTTTTCCCCAACCCTCAATTTGTCATTTAATTTATGACTTCTGATTTTTTTTTTAAATCTGCAGATAATATTCAACAAAGGAGCCAAAAACATACAGTGGAGAAGAGGAAGCCTCCTCCATAAATGGTGCTGGGTAAATTGGAAAGCCACATGCAAAAAAAAAAAAAAAAAAAAAAAAGAAATTAGACTGCTACCTGTCACTATTCACCAGAATTACCTCAAAATGGATCAAAAACCTAAATATAAGAACTGAAATAATAAATTGCCTAGAGGAAAGAATATGTACTAAACTTGAGGACCTTGAGTTTAGACAGGATTTTATGAATTCGACCTTAAAGGCAAGAAAGGCAAAAGCCAAAATAAATATCAAACTGGAAAGCTTCTGCATATCAGAAGAAACTATTAAAAAAACAAAGAGGCAACCAACCTAATGAAAGACAATATTTGCAAACAATACCTCCAATAAAGGACTAATAGCCAAAACATACAAAGAACTCAGCTATGCAGCCCAGTTACACAGCCACACACTGCTCAACAACGAAAAACAATCCAGTTAGAAAATGGGCAGAGGACCTGAACAACATTTCTCCCGAGAAGACATACAAATGGCCAACAGATATATGCAAAAGTGCTCAACTAGCTATTAGGAAAATGCAAATCAAAACCATAATGAGATACCACTACCTTACACATGTTAGAATGATAATTATCAACAAGACAAGTAATAAGTGTTAGGTTGGGGATAAAAAGGAACCACCATACCCTGCTGACAGGAATGCAAACTGCTTCAGCCATTATGAAAAACAGTACGGAGATTCCTCAAAAAACTAAGAATAGAATTGCTATATGACCCAGCATTTCCTCTTCTGAGTATCTGCCCCTGAAATCTGAAAACAGTTATCAGTAAAGATATATATACACCTATGTTTATTGCAGCATTGTTTGGTGGCCAAGACATGAAAACAACTGAAGTGTTCTTCGATAAATGATTGAATAAGGAAGATATGGCACATGTATACAATGGAATATTACTTGGCTGTAAGAAAAGATAAAATACTGCCATTTACAATAACATGGATGGATGTTGAGATTATCATGCTAAGTGAAATTAGACAGAAAAAGTTAAGAACCATATGACCTCATTCATAGTGGGGTATAAAACTGAAAGCAACAAATAAACAGGACAAACAAACAAAACCTCACAGACACATAAAATAGTTTAGTTATCACCAGAGGGTAAGGGTAAGGGAGGATGTAGAAAAGGGTGGTGGAAGGAGAACTGTCTCTGGTGATGAACACACAATGCAATATATAGATGATATGTTATAGAATTGTATGCTTGAAACCTATATAATTTTACTAATCAATGTCATCCCAATAAATTTAATAAAAATAAATAAGGTAAGAAAGTTGAGTTCTAATTAATGTAACTTTTACAAACATACAAATAGTAAGTGACAGAGTAGAAACTGGAGACTGGATTCTAATTCAAAGCCCATCTACACAGCCACACTCTCTTAGTGTTAATTGAGCTACCAGTTTCCAAGTCTTGAAGGAAAATTTAATTCTAAGTCCTGCCAAGTGTTGGCATCACTGCATTTGATAAATCCTGTTCTGGATCAAACTGAGTCTGAAATTGGGGTTGCCACAGGCTTTGGGTAAAGAGGAAGCCCAATGAAATAGGAAACATAAGTAAAAAACTAGTATTATAAGTCTCTGTTAGTGACCAAAAGAATGGCAAATGTGTTTTAAACAGATTGATATTATTTAAAATATGCATATCAAATGGTTCTGGAGAAAGTCTGCATCACACTTGGATCCAGGAAAAGGACCTCATATTTACTGTAGTTCTTTCCCCACAGAATATTGAGTCCATGCTCTGTTCCATCTTCTTTAACCCTTGTATTTAAAACAACAGGCCACTGCCCCTTAAAACTTTGTCATGTCCAATAGCCCCACTTATGGCAGTAGCTTGAAGGCCTCTATTTTTCACCCTGTGTACTATTTCTCTTCCCTTGTTTCTAAGACAACAATACCTATCTTTTGGTTTATCTCTTACCAATCACTTGGGACAATTACCTCTCCTTATTGAGGATGAGTCCCCTGAATTCTCTGTTAACCTCAGCAAAAAGCAGTCCACAGTGGCCCAAGGGAAAGCAAGAATACTAAAAAAAAGAAAAAAAATGTTCTGCCTTAATGAAAACTATGTAAAATAGCTGGAACATCATGTATGATTCTGATAACCAGATACCAAAAATCACGTAATATAATCAGGAATTCTTTTGAAAAGCAATAAAGTGGTAAAATAAAAATACTTTCAATGAAGATTTGACTGCTCACAAATTCAAAGAGGCCATGACCAAAGTATATTTGAAAAAGACATGAAAAATACATTAAAGATAAGAGGTGAACAAATTCTGCTAAGTCCTGTGGTTGTTGAATTTGGGGCTCAAATTGTACTACTGGAAATGTGTTCACCAAATACTGAAATGTAAGAATTCAAGACCATTTTTTAAAATTTGAGAAATATAAATATAGGAAATAAGAGGAAGTACTATTTCATAACATAAAGATTGGACTTGTGGAACTCATTACACCAAGAAAGTGGTGGAAATGGAAAAATATAAATTAAGTCCCAGAGGATTTGGAAAACTTTATGAATGATGAAGCCAGAAATAGCTACTAAGAAAATCTAGGTTATAACTAAGTTTTAAGATTGCCTTTAAACCTTTCTTCTGTGGGGAGGATTTTGAGGAGAGTGGAGATTGGGGCCTGCATGAAAGACATCCAACTAGACTGCTGGCCCTACAGTGGCCAGAAGATTAACTACATTCAGAGAGATTGAGGAAGTAAATAAGTATATTAAAGATAATGGAAATTAAATTTCTTACTATTGGAGAAGGGACATGCAAATTTAGAAAAGGGTAAAGTTAGAATGAATCTTGCAGTGATTGACTGAAATTGAAGGTAGCAGTGTGAATTAATTATTTTTAATATCAAGAATAGATATAGAAATAAATACAAATGTAAATGCATGCTTGTGTCTATACACACATGTATTGCCTAGTTCTGTCTTCAGAGAAGGCCTGGATACAGTTATATTTCAGTAACAATGAGCGTACTTACTGTTCAAATGTCTTTTTCTAAATATTACTCTACTAAACGAAATCAAGGCTCCTTGATGAAATGGTTAATTCCAAGACTAGGGCAGAGAAAGGATAAGATGAACCCAGAATATTTGTCTCATGGGGCAAGTAAGGTAGTACTCAAAGAATGATGGGGACATGTCAGAAAAGACACAGAAACCAGTTTACAAGGCCTCCCAGTGGTTAAGTGTGGAACAATTTGAGTATCAAAATAAATAATGATAGAAGGTCCTAGATGGAGAATTAGGTAAATGTTATGCCTACTGCCTCCCAGTATCACACCAAAATTACAGATAAATTATAGAACAATCAACTTCAAGAATCATCTGAAGACTAGCTGAACAGAACCCCACGTAACTAAGGATATAAAGAAGAGGCCACATTGAGACTGGTAGGAGGGGTAGAGACATGAAACAGGCTGACCCCAAATTCACAGGTAGTGGTTGAACACTGTGAGGAACACCTTGGTGGTGGAGGTTCTCCTGGAAGAGGGAGGGATTCCAACACTCCCCAGTTGAGGGCTCTTATGCAGGAAAGAGAAGTTCTCATAACATCTGGCAGTGAAAATCAGTGAGGAATCTGTCTGTTCTCCTGGTGAGATGGAAGGAGGCTAGAAACCCAGTTGCCCTCTTCAAGGGCCTGCATGCAAATTCACTTGTTTGTAAACACCTGCTGTCCGGTGGAGGGGCAGCTGCTGGAAAGGTGTCAGAGACATACCAGAATAGACTTAGTTGTGCACCTTCAGGGTGAGGGCTTGAGAGGTAGGACCATTGTCTCTGTATGGAACCTGCTTCATATGTAGCCTACAGGAGGGCACCATATTTTCTATGTTGAAACCTCTCCCAAAAGGCCAAAGCTGAACTCATTGGTCTGGTAAAATCTGTGCATGTGCACAACTTTGGTGACATCCTGGGTCCCACCCCACACTGGTAGTACTACATTACAAGTTGCACTCCTGGCTCTGGGTGCAGGCCCTGCCCCACAAAGTGTGTAAGGCTTTTACAGAAATGGATGGCCCATGGCAGCTCAGAGAATGTTTGTATGTGGACAGTGAGGAACAATCTGTGGCACAGTTTCTCTTGGGCAACTCTTGGGCACCTGTGGCGCTGAGGTGAGTTGTGGTTGGCTACAGTGTTCTCAGGGGATTTTTGCAAAGTGATCATAGACAGGCCAGGCACTAGCAGAACTGCATCTGCACTAATCTGGCAAAAACTACCAGCCATACTTTGTGACTCCCTGGGACCCCATCCAATTAGTGCTGAGTCACCAAAGGCATTCTCAACATAGCACCATGTGCCCATGTGCCCAAGGAGGCTCTTTCAGTGGTTGAGCCCTGTGGGCAGCCAGCAGGTGGCAACAGGCCTAGAGGGTCCTGTGCCTTTTGCTAAGCTCCCTCAGGCACAATATTGGTGGTCAGCCTCAGTTCACAGTAAGGCTATCCCCACATGCTTCCAGATCCAGTACAGGCTGCAACCAACCTCATATAGCTTTGTAGCTTCTACTGTGTATCCTCGGGCCAGTCATAGGCAAGGCTGAAATTGGCCTGCACTGGACCCTCTCATCAGAGACACCAGAAACCACACACTCAGAAGCTGACCTCAGAGCACAGAAGAGCACTACTTGGTCAGCCCCATAAGCCACATACCCAAAGGGTGGTCTCAACATGCACAGGAGCTTGTAGGAGCAAATTCATCTCTGAGGGATCAACCCCCACACAGCAGCTCATACACTGTGGGCATAGCCAATCCTCACAGAATTAGCCTGGGAGTTAATCTCAGCCACTGATGGGCCAAAAGCAATGAAGACTCAAATAAAATGGAATACACAAAACAAACACATGGGACAGCCCTAGAACATATGCACAAGGAGATTGTGCCATTGGACCACAAAGGACACCTACTACATAAGGCCACCTGGCAAAAGCTGAGAGACAAAAGAGATCTACCTAATACATAGAAGCAAACATAGAGAGGCAGCTAAAATGAGAAAAGAAAAGAAAAATACGTCCTGCATAAAAGAAGAGAAGAAACCTCCAGAAATAGAACTTAATGAAGTGGAGGCAACCAACCTAACAGAGACAGAGTTTAAAACATTGGTTATAAGAATGTTTAAGGAACTTAAAATTTCAATGAAGAGATAGTAAGCACAAAGAAGTACATAAACACCATAAAAAATAGCCAGTCAGAAACAAAGAATACAATAACTGAAATGAAGAATACACTAGAAGGAATCAATGGTAGATTAGATAAAGCAGAGGATCAAATCAATCAAATTTAGAAGACAAGGTAGCAGAAAATACCCAATTGGAACAACAAAAAGAAAAAAGGTATTTAAAAAATGAAGATAACTTAAGGAATCTCTTGGACAACATACAGTTTAACAACATGCGCATCATAGGAGTACTAGAAGGAGAAGAGAGGGAGCAAGGAATTGAGAATCTATTTGAAGAAATAACGACTGAAAAACTTCCCTAACCTGGCAAAGGAAACAGACATAAAAGCCCAGGAAGTGCAGAGAGTCATAAACAAGATGAACGCCAAGACAAATTTTAATAAAAATGACACAGGTTAAAGATAAAAAGAGAATTATAAAAGCAGCAAGAAAAAGATAACTAGTTACTTCCATAAGGTTGTCAGCTGATTTCTCAACAGGAAGTTTGCAAGCCAGAAGGGAGTGGCAGGAAATAGTCAAGTGATGAAATACAAGGGCCTACAACCATGAGTACTCTACCCAGTAAGGCTAGTATTAAGAATTGAAGATATAAAGAGCTTCCCAGACAAGAAAGAGCTTAAGGAATTCATTACCAGCAAGCCAGTATTATGAGAAATGTTAAGAGGACTTTTTTAAGTAGAAGAAAAAAAAAACAAATGAAGATGAAAAATATGAATAATTAAATGACAATTTTATTCTTGTACCTACGTACCTATGTACTTCTGAATAATCACTTCAAATGTAAATGTATTAAACGCTGCAATCAAAAGATGTAGGGAAGATGAATGGATAACGGAACAAGACCCAGGCATACACTGTCTACAAAAGACCCACCTCAGTCGAAAAGACACACACAGACTGAAAGTAAAGGGATGGAAAAGGTATTTCATGCAAATGGAAAGGAGAAAATAGTTGGGGTAGCAATACATAAATTGTATAAAAATAGACTTCAAAACAGACTATACTAAGAGACAAGGAAGAACACTGCATGATGATAAAGGGGTCAATCCAACAAGAGGACATAGCCCTAGTAAACATTTATGCACCCAATGTAGGAGCACCTAAATATTTAAAACAAATATTGACTAATACAAAGGCAGAGCTCAATAGTAACACAATCATAGTCAGGGACTCTAACACCCTATAGACACCAATGGTCATGTCTTCTAGACAGAAAATCAACCAGGAATCAGTGGTTTTAAGTGACTCACTAGAACAGATAGACTTAATTAATATTTTTAGAGTATTTCAGCCCAAAGCAGCAGAATATACATTCTTTTCAAATGTACATAAAACATTCTTTAAGAGAGACCACATGTTAAGCCACAAAACAAGTCTCAATAAATTTAAGAAAACTGAAATCATATCAAGGATCTTTCTGATCACAATGGTATGGAGCTAAAAATTAATTACAACACACCCTCAAACACACAAACACATGAATGCTAAATAACATGCTACTGAATAATGGATCAACAATGAGATCAAGGAAGCAATCAAAAGATACTTTGAGATAAATGAAAATAAAAACACAATGAGCCCAAATCTATGGAACACAGCAAAAGCTGTTTTAAGAGGGAAATTCATAGCAATGCAGGTCTACCAAGAGAAATAAGAAAAATCTCAAATAAACAGTTCCTAACTAAGGGAACTAGAAAAAGAACAAACAAGGCACAAAATGAGTAAAAGGAAGGAAATAGTAAAGATCAAAATGGAAATAAGTGAAATAGAGGCTAAAACACAATACAAAAGATCTATGAAACCAAAAGCTGATTTTCTGAAAAGATAAACAAATTTGACAAACATTTAAAAACTTATCAAGAAAAAAAGAGAGAAGACCCAAATAAATAAAATCAGAAATGAAAGAGGAAAAGTGACAATAAACACCACAGGAATACAGAAAAATTTAAGAAAACAGTATAAATGCCAGTAAATCGAACATTTTGGAAGAAATGGATAAATTTCTAGAAACATACAACCTTTCAAGACTAAATATACTGATTACTGCTAATAAAATCAAATCAGTATTGAACAAACTCCCCACAAACAAAAGTCCTGGACGAGATGGCTTCATAGGTGAATTTTATCGCAACTTTTTAAAATAAAAAAATTAACACCTATTTTTCTCAAACTATTAAAAAAAAATGCAAGAGGCAGGAATGCTTTCAAACACATTCCATGAGGCCACAATTACCCTAATTTCATGATGAGACAACATTACAAAAACAAAAAATAAAACAAAAACTATAGGTCAATATTCCTAATGAACATAGATGCAAAAATCCTCTACAAAATATTAGCAAACCAAGTTCAATAATACATTAAAAAGATCATATACCATGAGTGTACATGGAATTCATTTCTGGTATGCAAGGTTGATTCAATATCCACAAATTAATAATGTGATACGCCACATAGACAAAATGAAATATAAAAATCATATTATCATATCAATAGATGCAGAAAAACTGTTTGACAAAATTCATCACCCATTAATTATAAAAACTCTCAGCAAAGTGGAACCAGAGAAAACATGCCTTAACATAATCAAGGCCATATATGACAAACCCACAGCTAATATCATACTCAATGGAAAAAAGCTAAGACATTCTTATAAGCGCATTCACTTCTGGGCATTTGCAGCTGAGTTGAAGCTGGGACTGGGATGATTTCATGTCATTTGGCTAAGTTATGCTGGGTGTAAGTAAACCTGTTATAACTTTGTAATAAAATATTTTCCAAAATAATTTTGAGGAAAGTGGTAGATTACTTTGCTGTTTAATATTTGATACTTTAAAACTTGTGATTGTCAGTGGTTCTCAACTTTTGATTGCATGAAGTTAAAAATTTGACATTTTAGTCAAAATTTTATTTTATCAAATATCTATATAATGTTATAAGTTTTCAATTTTATTTTATGATAAAGTTTACTTACAATTCCAAGTTTTTAAAATATGTCTTCATAAGTTTCCCACAAATGTTGTCACTTATAAATTAAATTGTTTTTTCATAGTTTTGCACAAAATTATTACATATAACCAGTATTATTCCAGTCACTACTTCACTATTATTAGTAAAATTTTGCATAAATCTTAGATAAAACTAATATATAATAGAACATATCTTATAATCAAAGTTGCAGAGGCCAAGGAGATATTAAAAATCTTGATTCTTGCCCAGCAGTTGCGAGGTTGACCGAATGACTTTTTTGCTCAGTTTATATTGTTGTAGATAAATGAAACTCATAGAGATGCATAGTGAAAGGTCATATAGCCCATTGTTTTTCATCAACCTGATAACCAGAGTTATCTGATTTCTTTGCTTATATTATAGACCAAAGCCCAAGCATTGGACTTGTATCTACTGCTCTAATATAAACACAGCTCGGCTCCCGTGTCAATAAGTATAAAATAAAATAGGAAGTTGTATATATATTCAATCATACTTCCTTCTAACATATCTTTTATGACATCCCTGAAGAGAAACTGGACAATTCATAGCATTTTATTTATTTTAAGACAGAATGGTGGAAAATCTAAAAACTCACATATGCCATATCTGGGTTCTAACAAAGGAATGCAAAAGATGCATATACTGAGTCATCAGAAGTGATTGTGTTAAGATTAGGAACAATAAAAGGATGCCCACTTTTATCATTTTTATTCATGGTATTGGAAATCCTATTCACAGCAATCAGAGAAGGAAAAGAAATAAAAGGTATTTAAATGTGAAAGTAAGAGTAAAACTGTCATTATTTGCAGATGACATGATACTGTATATATAGAGAACCCCAAAGATTCCACCCCCAAACTATTAGAACTGATAAATGAATTTAATAAAGTAGCAGGATACAAAGTTAATATTCAGAAATTGGTTGTATTTTTATACACCAATGATGAACTTTTAGAAAGAGAAATTAAGAAAACAATCCCATTTACAATTGCATAAAAAATCCTTAGAAATAAATTCAGCAAGGAAATAAAAGACTTGTACTCAGATAATTTTATATGTTGAAGAGAGAAATCAAGAAAGATATAAATAAATGAAAACATATACCATGCTCATGGATAGAAAGAATTTATATAGTTAAAATGTCTATACTACCTAAAGCAATCAATCTATCGATTCAATTCAATCCCTATCAAAATACCAATGGCGTTTTTCACAGAACTAGAACAAATAATCCTAAAATTTATATAGAACCAGAAAAGAACCTGAATAACCATAGCAATCCTGACAAAGAAGAGCAAAGTTAAAGGCATTGTGCTACCTGATATCAAATTATACTACAAGGCCATAGTAAATAAAACAGCATTGTATTGGTATAAAAACAGACACCTAGATCTTTGTAACAGAAGAGAGAGCCCAGAAAAAAATACGTGCCTATATGGTCATTTGATCTTTGACAAAGGAAGCAAGAATTTACACTGGGGTAAAGCATTTTATTCAATAAATGGTGCTGGGAAAACTTGACAGGTACATTAAAAAAATGTACTACTTTCTTATGCCATATACAAGAATAAACTCAAAATGGATTAGAGACTTAAAAAATGTAAGACCCAAAAACATAAAACTCTTAGAAGAAAATATAGGAAGTTAATTCTTCAACATTATTACCCTTAGTAATATTTTTACTGATATTTCTCCTTGTGCAAGGGAAACAAAAGAAAAAATAAACAAATGGGACTACAGCCAAGAAAAAAGTTTTTTACAGCATAGGAAACCATCTACAAAACAAAAGACATCCTACCAAATGAGAGAAAATATTTACCAATGATACATCTAATAAGGGATTAATATCCAAAATTTGTATTTAAAAACTCATATAACTCAACATCAAACCAAAGCAAACCAAACAAAAACCAAAAAACAAAAAAACAATTCAACTTAAAAAATAGGCACAGGACCTGAATAAACATTTCTAAAGAGAACATACAAATGACCAATAGACAGATAAAAAGATGCTCAATGTCACTAATCAGAGAAATGCAAATAAAAACCACAATGAGATATCATCTCACTCCTGTCAGAATGGCTATCATCAATACATTAACAAACAAGTGTTGGTGGGGATGTGAAGAAAAAGGAACACTTGTGCACTATTGGTGGGATTGCAAATTGTCACAGCCACTATGGAAAAACTGTTTAGAGGTTCCTCAAAGAATTAAAAATAGAACTACCTTATGACCCAGCAATTTCACTCCTGGGTATTTATTCAAAGAAATCCAAAACACTAATTTAAAAATAATTATGAGGTCTGACAATTAAGTTTACAAATTCATGCTAGAAAAAGTGTTATATATATCATTGCTGAGTATCACGGCAGTCACCTTTGAAGTACTCCCCTTGGGAAGCTAAGCACTGACTCCAGTGCCTAGTTTACCCTTCAAAGCAATTTTGGAATTCTTTTTTCTGGAATGGCCACCACAGCTGTTGTCACATAACCCTTGATGTACCAAATGTCATCAAAATGTCCTCCTTTTTATATTTCCTTTATCTTTGCATAAAGAAAAAAGTCATTGGGGGACATATTAGGTGAGAAGGGAGGGTACTACACTACGGTTATTTGTGTACTCACTAAAAACTCCCTCACAGACAGTGCTAGTGTGAGCTAGTACATTGCCGTGATGCAAGAGCCATGAGTTGATTGTGAAAAGTTCAGGTTGTTTTCATCTAACTTTCATGCAGCCTTTTCAGCACTTTTAAGTAGCAAACTTGGTTGACTGTCCAGTTGGTATAAATTCATAATGAACAATCACTCTGATATCAAAAAAGGTTAGCAACATTGTTTTGTCTCTTGATTTGGATTGATGGAAATTTTTTGCCCCTGGAGAATTGGCTGATTTCCACTGTGCATTTTGATGCTTTGTTTCAGGGTTGTATTGGCACACCTGTGTGTCATCACCAGTGATAACGTGGCCCAAAACATCATCTTGCCTCTCCAAAAGGTTTTGGCAAATTTTGACTCTTTTGCTTTTGTTTATTGGTGAGCTTGTTCAGGACCATTTTTGCACACACCTTTCTCAAGCCAAGATTTTCAGTTAAAATTTTCCTGTTTCTCTCCCCTCAGAAAAATGTTTAATCTATTTGTACACTGCCATTTTCTTCATGGCATTATCCCCATAAACTTGGACTAACATGTCCCTGATTTCACTTGCACTCTTACAAAGAAGAAATTTAATGTTTGTTTGTTGCTGTAATTCAAACTCTGACATTCTCATTATGATACACAAAAACATGCAACAATATGAATACCACTTAGTAAGACACCGCCACATATTGAGAGGAACACACTATTAGACATAGATATACAAGGTTATAAAACCTTACTGAGTTGCTTGTACAGTGATGTTAATGTAAGCACAAAATGGCAAGTTGTGAACTGAATTGTCAGATCTCATATAAGTGCCCCTATGTCTACTGTAGTACTGTTCACAATTGCCAATATATGGAAACAACCAAAATACCTGTCAGTAGATGATTGGATAAAGAAACTGTGGTACCTTTATACATTGGAGTATTACTCTGTTATAAAAAATCTTAGCATTTGCAACAACATGAATGGACTTAGAGGATATTATGCTAAGTGAAATAAGTCAGACTGAGAAAGACAAATACCATACGGTCTCACTTATTATATATGTGGAATCTAAAGAACAGAATAAACAAACAAATAAAACAGAAATAGACACATAGATACAGAGAACAAACTGACGATTGCTAAATGGGAGGGAGTTGGGGGATGGGTGAGAAAGGTGAAGGGATAGGAAGTTCAAATGGGTATTCACAAAGTAGTCACAGGGATCTAAAATATGGTATGATGAATAAAGTCAATAACATAAAAACTATGTATGGTGTCAGATGGGTACTAGACTTATTGGAAAGATTACTTCTTAAATTATGTAAATGCTTAACCACTGCACTGTATACCTGAAACTAATATAAAATAATATTGAATATCAACTATAATTAAAAAACATATATTTTCACAGGATGTAAAATACAGCATAGGAAATATAGTCAATGGTATAATAGCTAGTATGGTGTCAGATGGGTAATAGACTTATTGGGATTATTATTTTGTGAACTGTATGTCTAATCATTATGTTTTATACACCTGAAACTAATATATATATTAGTCCAGAAAAATTCCAGCCTTAAATAAATGCTTCTATTTTCATATTACATGGCTGGATACTTTCCAGACAGTCCTCCTATATGCATACATACTCATACCTATAAATAAGTAAAATAAAAAATAATGGTAGTAATGGATTATGACTCATCAAATAAATTGGAATTCAGAAGTCCACACTCATATAAATAATTGAAAAAAATGAATAGGAGAAAAGATTTTCCTTAGAGTATAATGTGAACTGATAAATGTATTACCACAATAGTAATGATTAATTGTGGCAAAAAACAACTGCACATTTTAAAGCTAGTGGCTAATAGTGGGATGAAAAATGAGTTTTACAGAGTCTCAAAATATCTATCCACAAAATGTTCATTATTGTAAAGGAGTGGGGAGAATGATACCAAGAGTGGAGAAACCTAGCAGACAACATCTTCAAGTGATCAAAGTTAATTCCAGCAGTAATGGGGCAAGTCAACACCATTTGCTATAATATAGGTATACTATGAAGAACACAGATTCACTTCTGTGATATTTTATCCAAATACACACCTGGGTCTAGTCATAAGAAAACATTGATGCTGTGCCCTGGGTTTGACTCCCAGCCAGGGAACCACCAAAAACAAACAAAAAAAACAAAACAAAAAAAATTGGACAAATCCAATTTGAATAATACTTTACAAAATGACTGGCCTGTAATCTTTAGAAATATAAAAATCATGAAAGTCATGGAAATAATAAGGAACTATTGAGATGAAAGGGAATTAGAGAGACATAATAAGTAAAAGCAATACATGATTTAGACCTTGATCTTTTTGCTTTAAAGCTCATTATTGGGAAAATTGGCAAAACTTGAACGAATCTCTAGATGAAAATAGTCTCAAAATGAAAATGCTTTATGAAAAGCTTCTTAAAATTTTTTAAAATTAAATTTATTAGTAAAATTATATAGGTTTCATGTATACAATTTTATGCTAGATCATCTATACATACATTGCACTGTATATTCACCACCAGGAATCAGTTCTCTTTCCATAAGTTGATCCCCTTTCCCTTATCAACCTCCCTCAACCCCTTACCTTCTGGTGAACATCAAACTGTTGGTTGTGAGTTTTTGCTTGTTTGTTTGCCTTGTTCATTTTTTGCTTTCAGTTTTTTTTATCCTATGTATGAATGAAATCATATGGTTCTTATTTTTTTCTGTCTAATTTCACTTAGCACAATAATCACAAGATCCTTCCATGTTGTAGTAAATGGCAGTATTTCATCTTTTCTTATGGCCAAGTAATATTCTATTGTATGTAAGTGCCTCATCTTCTTTATCTAATCATTTATGGAAGGACACTTCAGTTGTTTTCATGTCTTGGCCATTATGAATAATGCTGCAATGAACATAGGGGTACATATATCTTTACAGGAAAATGTTTTAATTGAATTGTTTGCCTTTTTGTGTTGTTATTAAATTTCCTTACCTTAAATAGAGATAATATCTATCTTACAAGATTAATTTTCAGAACTGATATTATAATGTGTACCTAAAGTACCGATCCATAGATGCTCAGAAAATGATAGTTATATTTCCAATTAGTATGATTACTGGACTTCATATTGCTTCTTTAGTTACCCTATTATAAAACATTCCCAAGATACTATAGGAATGACCATCACATTCTTGCTAAGTCTGAGGAATAGCAATTTATTTCTCCGTTCTATGGGACTGGGTCTTGGTCTAAAGATTTTGCACTCAGCATTTACTTATTCCTTTGTTCCAGTGTGCCTTTCTGTATGGTGGAGGCTGGGAAGCCTGCTGGGGTTCTGGATGTGAATCCATTTCCACCAATTAGACACAATTATGTGGTATTTGGAACACGGCCTGGCTATTTTCTACTGGAAAGCAAGGCAGAAGAGTTATTGGCTTTTTTTTTGGTAGCAGTAACCCTATCATTTGATTCCTTGGTGAAGGTCCAGAGTGACTGTAGTGACAGTATCAGTCGTTTTGTTCTGATTGCACTGACTGAAGCAGCATTTCATGCTTATGTCTTATATTTGTAGGGTCAAGAAACTGGAGTGGAGGTGATAGAAGCTTCTAGATTCCTCACCTTCTTCATTATAAAGAGGAGGCAGCTTCCCTAATAGGTTAATTTGGCAGTGTTGTTTTGGGAGTCATTCCTGGAATCTTAGCCAACTTCTCCAGCTTTCCAATGAAATTCCAAGCAGCACCTGCTTGTATTGAATTCCTTCCTTATGAAAATAACTATAATATTTTTTATATTGAACCCTGCTAGATATAATTTTTATTCTGTAAGAAATTTTGTCCAAGTTCTCTTGGTCATATGTTCAGACCTGTGACTGAAAACCATCATATCTTGTCTTACTCTTTTGAGACTTGCTTTCTGGGACTAGGGCGATGACTCAAACCTGTGCTGCTTTTGTGAACAGATATTCTGATTGGCACATGCTGACCTGGCTGAGCTCCAGCTTTTACTGTTGCTTAAGCTTCCCTCTGGGCTCCATCTGTAGGATGGACTGCCTAGTGCAAACTGTTGCTTTAGGTATCCTGAACTTGAGATAGCCTTTGAACTCTATACCTGGAGCTCCTGAATGCCCCCCTTAATAGCCAATCTCTTCTCCCAGCCCCTGACTGAGGTCTTCAGCTGAGCCTACTCTGGTTGTTTGTTCTCTGTGGCCATGAATGATCCACGACACTACAAGGTCTGACAATTAAGTTCATGAACTTGCCACTATGTGCTTACAAACAATTTGGTAAGTAAGGTTTCATAACCTTGGTATGTCTGTGTCTCAAACCTGTGTTTGTGTCGATGTGTGGCAGTGTCTTGCTGAGTGGCATTAATCATAATTGTGTTTTGGTGTGTCTTTGCAAGAATGTTGGAGCTTGAATTAGAGCAATGAACAAATATTAAATTTTTTGTTAAACTTCCAAGAAGTGTGCAAGTGAAATGAGGGACATATTAGTCCAAGTTTATGGGAATAATGCCATGAAGAAAATGGCAGTGTATAAATGGATTAAATATTTTTCTGAGGGGAGAGAAACTGCCACTGATGAAAAGAAGTCACAGCAGCCAGTAATCAGTAGAATTGACAAAAACATTGCAAAAATTCATATAATTGTGTGTCAAAATCATCAGGTGATGATAAGAAGCCTAGCAGACCAAGTAAGCATCAATAGAGAAACAGGAAAATTTTAACTGAAAATCTTAGCATGAGAAAGGTGAGTGCAAATATGGTCCTTAAGGAGCTCACCAATAAACAAAAGCTAAGGAGAGTCAAAGTTTGCCAAGACCTTTTGGAGAGGCAAGATGATGTTTAGGCTTGTGTTATCACTGGTGGTGAAACATGGGTGTACCAATATGACTCTGAAACAAAGCATCTGTATTGCAAATGACCAAAGTCAGGGAGGTTTGCACTGGATCTGGGCAGACTGAAGAAAAACTGAGGAGCCACAGGCAAACAGAACATAGCCTTTATTCCAGAAGTGGAGCAGCAACAAACATGGTATCCGGGAGGTCTCTCTCAATAACTTATAGTTGATAGGCCATAGCTCCCTCTAGGAGAGTGCCATCCCCTTATATAGGCAGGAGAACAAAAGTGGCAGGCAGCCAAGAAGCGAGCTCATAAGACACATAAACAGCAAAATGGCTGCCACTGGGAAAGTGCAAGTCATGGTTACATAACAGGCGCCCATCATTCCGGTGGTAGCTTGGAGAGAGAGACTGAGTTATACCATTTTCTCCACAGCATCAAAGTACACAATAGAAGTCAGCCAATTCTCCACAACCAAAAATGTTTTGTCAGTCCTAATCAAGAGTCAAAACAATTTTGCTAAACTTTTTTGATATCAGAGGACTTGTTCATTATGAATTTGCACCAACTGGACAAATAGTCAACCAAGTTTACTATCTGAAAGTGCCAAAAAGGCTGTGTAAAAACGTTAGATGAAAACGACCTGAACTTCTCATAATCAACTCATGGCTCTTGCATCACAACAATGTAGTAGCTCACACAGCACTGTCTGTGAGGGAGTTTTTAGTGAGTACACAAATAACTGTATTGTAGTACCCTCCCTTCTCACCTGATCTGGCTCTCAATGAGTTTTTTTTCTTTACCCAAAGATAAAGAGAGTATAAAAAGGAAGACATTTTGATGACATTCAGAACATCAAGTGTCATATGACTTCTATATATACATCATTTTTATTCTATGTATCTGTATATCTGTGTATCTTCATTAAACTGACTAACTGAAATTTAGGCCATTCCAGAAAAAGGGTTCCAAAATTGCTTTGAAGGGTGGACTAGGTGCTGGCTTCAGTGCATAGCTTCACAAAAGGAGTACTTCAAAGGTGACCAAGTGATATTCAGCAATGAGGTATGTAGCATTTTTTCTAGGATGAGTTGGTGAACTTAATTGTCAGACCTCATATACACCTTAGCTTGGTTCACGGATCTTCCAGTGGGTCAGCTCCATGACATTCATTTTACTTGAAGAGTTTTAAGTTAGCCACCAATCTGTGATATTATTAGGTACTAGTTTTAGATCATATACAAAAAAGCAAATCTTGCATATTACTTGCAAAAGTAGCAAAAGCTCTATAGTTTAAATGTTTACAATTAGAGAAGGTTAAATCCACCTCTAAGGTAGTTATCTATTTTAAGGAAGAAGTTGAAGAATGACATTGTGTTTTCAAAATGTTTCTGCTAAACCTATGTAATCCTTGCTAAGAGATGTCATCCCAATAAGTCTAACAATAAAAATGAATTAAAAAAATGTTTCTGCTGAAGTTACCATATATTTTTACCGATACCAGGATTGATAGAAGAAAAAAAATGAGTTTTTCTCATCTTCAAGAGAATCTGAATAGTGTTCATATTATTTGAGTTGATTATAACTATATCACTTAAGTCAGAGTAATAAGTAGGTTAAAGAGGGCTACACTAATTCTCCTATAACCAATGAATAAAGTATATTTTTTATAACAAATAATACTATGGTCTCAATGTTAGAGGTATGTAAAGCCATTACAATTAACTAGAATTCATAGGTGAATTTTTGTAAGTACTTCATTTTACAATTACATTTATTTTATTTCTTGTAATTGTAAAATGAAGTACTTATAAAGATGACCTTCACCCCATTCTGGCCAAATTATATCTAAGAGACTGAATATACAAAGGGACAATGGCCAGCTATATGTAAAAATAGAACTTTAACCCATAACCTCCAGCAACCTGAATGGTAAACCAATCAGATTTTATAATAACCAGCCCAGGAAGTCAGCATGTTATCAGTCACAGTTGGAGGAAGTCAGATTGCTATCTTTAGTAACAAACCTGGAAGCCAAAGAAACAATAGCCCCTGTACAAATTGGCTCCAAAAGGCCAGGACTTAATAACTGACAGCTTTCCTAAATTTTGCCTCTGCTTCTAACTTAGGACCAATGGGAGAAAGTCAAATATATCCCCTAATGGGCCTAACCAATCACATAGGATACCCACTTCTAGTTAGCTCAATTATAGCATCCCCACGCCAACAGCCTCCAACCAGAGCACACCTGAACCCTTCTCTTTCTGACTATAAAACTTGCCTGCTCCTCTGCCTGCCTTTGAGCCTTTGCCCAAATGCAAGTTATGGTGGCTGACTCTCTTGCTATACTTATATAGCAAGCTCTGAATAAATAGTCTTTGCTTGTTCTTATTTGGTTGCTCTTGCTTTATTTCCACATATCCATAGAACCTTCAAGGAATCTTGTCTTGTAAAGATGTTCATCTTTTCCCTGATGCCTATAAGTGAGCTGGTAGTCTCAAAGTCCCGCATCAGTAATTTAAAGTTTCTCAATCTCTCGACTTTCCTGTTATTAAAAACCTGTGTCCTGTGATTTGAGCTTTTATTTAAAGCTCAATTTTAGTTTATATTTAAAATACAAACTTCTCTAATGATAGTAAAATAGTTTTCTCTGATTATAGATTGCATGATAAATAAAGATTTAACAATCTTTGGTGTAAAATGGATTGGACCCATTTTGAATGTTAACTAGAATACATTCATGCATTTGCTATTATGTTTATTCTTATGTTTCTCCTTTGATAAATGCAAATAAGCAAATATTCAGAAACTGAAGTGCATAATTTTTCCTTAAGTGTTTCATAATCTTCCTTTGTTTGATTTGGCAACACCTTCTCTTCATTATTAATGTCATCTTACTACATTTTATTATTTCTCCTTCCCTCATATTACCATAAGTCATTGATTCTCAATGTGTGGTCCTCAGGCCACCTGTATTACCCAAGAAGCCTGTCAAAATGCAGATTCTTGGGTCTCATCCTGGATATACTGAGCTGACTTTTGGACTGTGTCCCAAGAATTTACATTTCAAATATGTTCCTCAGATGACTTCTATATATACATCATTTTTATTCTATGTATCTGTATATCTGTGTATCTTCATTAAACTGTCTATCTGACTAACTGAAATTTAGGAAATACTGGTCTACTGCCTAAAGAGACAGAAATTATCTCTCTAATCTTTAAAAGAGTCATAAATTATAAATTCTATTTTATAGTTATGGGTACTGTGGCTCAAGACAATAGTGACTTGTTCAGGGTTTTACTGCTAGTAAACTATAGAGCTGGGAGTAGAAGCCAGATTTTCAATACAGAAATAATTCTGTATGTTAAAAAAAAATCTTTAGCTTTTCTATTGGGATTGTTCTTAATGCTTTACTGAATCAACCAGCCAATTCAGCTGCAAGAATAACTCTGGTAGCTGGGTGTAGACATGGGCTAAATTGTGAGATATGTATTTGGTAATGAAATATAACCATCACCCCATTTATGAGATAAGCAACATCTCAGTGGGAGCCTAGAGCAAAGGTATAAGTAAAGATTTATACCCAGGGCAGCTGTGGATGATCAGCTTAGAGCAGCAAGCAATATAGTTTCAGCAGAGTCTTGTGATTGTTGAGATTGGGAATGAACTTGAACTATGGGGATCTAAGTTCATTTTCTGTTGGCAAAACATCTCTAAGAGAAAGTCTTAAAAAGGCTTATAAAAACTTAAAAGGCCCTTGGACATCAAATGGCTCTTACAAATTAATCAGAAACATATGGATTAGATTTCTCATAAAATACATTTATGTCTAAAAATATGGGGAAAAAGTACAGGACAAAATGTCTTTTAGGTTTGTCCAAACCACACCTAAATGCTTGGGAAAAGTTGGAAATACTTTAACAAAAGCAGGATGATACTGAGCACATATGAGGCATCTTCAGGTGACACAGGAAAACAGAGTCCCATTCTGAACTCACATGGAACTATGGAAGGCAGCCCTGCCAGGTTTCCATGATGCTGGATGGTATGATAAAGGGGGCAGAAAGTGATGAGAAAAGTTTGGAAGATGAAGAGATGTTCTTGCACTCATCCTAGAGAAGGTTGGCTAGTGGCATTCTTTTCTTTCCTACTTGCTGGGCCATTCCCATGCTTGGAGAGTCTTCTAGAAGTAACCCTGATGTAAAGGAGGGATATCTAGCTGGGTGGCAGAAACCTGTATGTTAATCCTAGCTCTGCCACTCCCTAGCTAGCTGTTGTTTGAGGCACCCCAACCCTAAGAGAAAGAAATGTTTTCTGTGATCTACGAGGCTTACTAAGCCTCAGTTTCCCATACATTAAATGGGAGCTAGCACAAACCTTAGAGTGGTGTTGGGAAGATTTAGGTGAGGTGAGAATCTAATCTGCTTCATCATAATGCCTGGCACCTTCTAAGTGCTCAGTAAATGCCTATTATTGTTACTCTTTGGCATGACCCTAATGTACTTTTTCCAAGGAAAAAGAAGTCAGTTGCTATCTACAGTGCACTAGGAGAGAGAAATGGAGGAGGGGATGTGGGAAGAAAGGGTTTTCCTTGTGTTCTGGAAGAAGATAAATTTTAGAATTGAATTTAAAACTAAGTTTGGGAATGAATGTTCTTTTGAATGGGGAAAGGGATGGCAAATCAGATCCACTCATTTCTCCTTTGGATGCAAACAGCTTTTTTGTTCTTTCCTTTAAAAAATAAGTACTAGTTAATGTATGCACAATTATTTCATCTTCTAAATTTGTTTTGTTTGGAAATGATCTGGTTTTTGAATAATGTTATAAAAAAGTTTTTCCATTGACTCAGTGCCTTTCAAATACCAAAAGAAACTGTTATTGGAAATGGATATTGAGTGTTGTGAAAACCACCAATCTATTTTGATTAGTTTTTTTTCTTTTCTTTCTGATTGAGGCTTCCACATTTGCTACCTATATGCCTAGAATGCATGACCTTCCATGAGAGCAACTCAAAGCTATGTAAGGCTGCCTAGATCTCCGGAAGTGAGCATCTTCCTGTTCCCCCCAACTCTTCTCTGTCCTCCAACCCAGCATCATAGCTTACTCAAAGCTCAGGGAGACTAAATACCTCACTAAATTTGTCCATTTATGGACAGTTTGCCCACAAAAATGTTTTTTTTTTTTCCCTTGAAATATTTCAGTTTCTGTCTTCTAGTTAGTTCAAAAAAGAACTTGAATCATGATGCATGGATACAACCATCATATAGTTGAGTATATACTCTGGACATTTCATAATAAGTATTAAATTAGGTACTTGAAAAATATATAAGTACCTAAGTATATGTTCTGTTTAATAATTAGTGTCCTTAGGTACTTTACATTCATTTTTGTGTTCATGTTTATTTATGTGACCTTGTAGCACCATGTATCAAGTAAAACACACCTGTTATGTCTGGGAAAATGAATGTGAATCTTCTGTTATTGGTTGCATAGCCATTTGTTCATTTGTGTGATTGCATACCTAATTCATTTAATTACAGATTTTAAATGAAAGTGAGAGGGCTAAAATATATTTTAATGTTACCACAAGAATTCAATTTATTTTGTTATTCTTAAATTTATGGTTAACTGTAGTTTTGCTTATACATTACACTGGTTACACACTTTAGGGGCATATCTACAGTGCAAAAAAAGCCAGCCACTGCTGAGAACCTTTGGTTAGTTAAATCTGGCTTGCATGAACTCAGAGCAGCGTGTTACATAATGAGACAATTTACAATCATCATGATAACAGAGGCTGTTTCTGGAAAGAAAAGATAGCAATATCTGTAAAACTGCACCTGCAAGGAGGCTATAATTTCTATGTGGCTGTGACAGACAATGTGAATCATGGATTATTACCATTTTTAAAGGACTTCATGCATTTTCCATTATTTATTATAGCTCCTATAGGACCTACTCCAGTATACTCACATGAATTGAGATAGATATATATTCAGACACACAGATGTGTAATTGGTTTATATATATATATAATCACACATTATGCTTATAATTTATGGCAAAGAAAATAAATAAGCTCAATGGCTAACCCCTTGCAAAACATCCGAACTGAGACAAAAGGAACCTTTACATCTGCCTATTAAACTTAGAACTCAATCCCTGGAAGGATTCTCAAAGCTGCTGTCCAGATTTTCAAGGAAAAACCTCAATCTCGTTAATGAACTGTAGCCAAAGGCCAGGGTTCCCTCTGGTGTACATGTACCCAGAGGCCTCATTTGTCACTTTGCTCTGGACTCTGCATTCATCCCCAAGTGCCCATGGATGTGACTGATTCCAGCAAAACCAAATGGCGCTCTTTCTTTGCACTTTCCTGTTGTCATCACAAGCTGTTTATAAGCCCCATTCTCTTGGTGCTAAATGATTCCCTGCTGAAAATGAATCACTTCTCTGAAATATTTATAGTTCAATCTATTAGATATTTAATAATTGTAAAAAATAAGGCTGTCCAGTTTGATTTCTTCTTTTTCTCTTTCATGATAACCTTGACTATTCTCAGACATCTCAAGTCCCAACACTTTCTGTAACAGTCACCTAATGCCACAATGATGCTAAGTAACAAGCAACTGCAACTGCAGTGACATAATTAGTATTTATTGTTCACTCTGGAGTCGGCTGGAAATTAGCTAGAGGGTTCTGCTGATTTTGGCTGGGCTTGCTCACCTATCTGGGAGGCAGCTAGCTGTTCAGTGATCTAAGATGGTCTCAGTGGGGGCAATTGGCTTTGCCAGGTGTCTCTTATCTTCTGGCAGGTGAGTCCAGGCATGTTCTCACGATGTTGGCAGAGGTGCAAGAGGGAGGACAAGCTTAATTGTTGAGTACATTTCAAATCTTGCGTCACATTGCTAACATCATAATGGCCAAAACAAATTACTGGAATGAACCCAGAGTCAGAGTGAGGGCATTGCCAATTACATGGCAAAGGGCATAGATATAGAAAGGGGGGAAGAATTGGGATCATGTTTTTGATGTGTTATATTCTTCTTGCCTCAGAATTACCTCTCAGGAAAGGATCCAAGCAACATTTACACTGAACTGCAATAATGGTTCTGTGCAAAACTCATATGTTGTGACTACCATGATTATTTGCTTTTATATATGTGATAAAAATACAGAAGAAAAGGAATGAGGCTCTGTTGTAGATTAAAGATGGCCATAAACTTTTTTTCACTTCCTCTACTGAGAGAAAAGGCCAATTTCTCTATCCCCTTAAAATTGGGCTGGTCCAGGGGCTACATGACTAAACCTATATTAACATAGTAGAAGTGACTCTTTGCCTCTCTTGGAACCAGACTTTCAGAGGACTGGCAGTTTTCATGTCCTCTCTCTTGGAATGTTAATTTTTGTGATAATCTCTCTCAGGACACAGTTGCCAAGAGATAAGAGACCACGGCATGGGCTCTCTGGTCAAAAGGTAGCCTTAACTGCCTGCCATAAGAGGTCAATGGTTCAGCCTAATTGGGCTCCAAGTGCCTGCAGGCTCAGCCAAGATCATGTGGATGTTGTGAGATGAGTTGTGAGAGATGATGAAATATTATTGTTTATTTAAGCCACTGGTCTTTGGGATGGTGTTCTATGCAGCCATGGATAACTGAAATGCTCCAAAAGTGACATACCAGGCATTAAATCAGGGTGAAGGAGGAGGTACTTTTCATTTGTAGGTTTTTCTAGAGCCTTTGTAAAAGGTAGCGACCTATGTTACATAAACTTACAGCCAACTTTGCAAATAGTTCTCCGAAAAGGTAAGTGCACTTTATCAAGGGTGCTGACTTGCAAGTAAAGAATCACATAACTTTGGTGGGATCTTGGCCATTGTAGGTTTTGTCACATCAGCACCTTGGGCTTCATTCTCTATTCTTGACTCTAGAGAGCACTGCAGAGTCTGCTTCAGAGCAGGAAAGAAATGCTGCTTTCTCCCTTGTCACTTCCTAAAGCATATGCAAGTGCCCTTGCATGTGTGTAAAAACACACACATGTGCACACACATGTACATGCATGCTCTTTATTATTATTTTAAAAACAGATGTACTTTCTCTACTGCTGATTTTATTCTTCAGTGACAGCTAGCATGGTTCAAGGTCCTGTATCCCACCCATCTATTGATGAATACCAATCTCTGCCCATGACATTGGATTTAATTTTGAAAGATTTGCCGTCATGGCTGAGAAATCACATTGCGTGTTGCTAAGACAAATAGCTTCTCCAATTGGATTGCTGCAAGGCATGAGTTCTCCAGACTTTTTCTTTCTTACTTGCTGCAGATTCTTATCTTTTCACTCACTCCAGCTTTATTGAGGTATAATTGACAAATATAATGGAACATATTTGAAGTGTATAATGTGATGATTTGATACATTGTGAAATATTTACCACAATGAAGTTAACACATCCATCACCTCACATAATTGTCTTTTTAATTTTTTTTGGTGTGTCGAGAAAGCTTAAGCTCTACTCTCTTAGCAAATTTGAAGTATACAATATAGTAATAAGTATAATCACAATGCTGTACATTAGATCCTCAGGACTTGTTCATCTTATAAGCAAAAGTATCCTTTGATCTATTTTTCCCCATTTCCCTCATGTCCCAGCCCTCAGTAACCATTCTTGAAAAAAACTTGAATCCCAAAATGTTCAAGTTTTGATTTGAAATTCAGAAGTCTTGTATACCAGAAATACTCTGAGATGAAATGGATTTCCCCATGTTTTTTTTTTTTCTTAGAAATTTAGAGGACAAACAGCTGAGGGTTTCAGCAGAATACTAGCCATTTTTCTAAAATTACTGAATATTCTGAAATGTAGCATATACATTAGAAATGTTATTGCTTTTTTAAAAACATCACTTGCTTATTTATTTATTTATTTTAAAGATTTTTATTAAGCTATAGCTAACATACAATATTTTAGGTGTACACTGTAGTTATTCAACATTTACATACCTCAAGTCATGATTGCCCTAAGTCCAGCAACCACCTGACACCGTACCATGCTATCACAATATTATTGACTATATTTTCTATGCTTTACCTTATGTCCCCATGACTATTTTGTAACTACTAATTTGTAGTTCTTAATTACTTCACCTTTTTCACCCTACCCACAACTCCCATCTATTACCTGATTAATCTACTACTTATCTGACACCATACACAGTTATTACAATATTATTGACTATAGTCCTTTTGCTTTACCCTACATCCTTATGACTAGTGTGTAACAACAAATTTGTACTTCTTAATCTTGTCCCCCTTTTCACCTATCCCCAATCCTCCTCCCATTTGGGAACCATAAACATTTTCTCTGTATCTATGAGTTTGTTTCTGTTTTGTTTGTTTGTTTATTTTGTTCTTTAGATTCCACTTATAAGCGAAATCATATGACATTTGTCTTTCTCTGTCTGACTTACTACACTCAGCACAGTACCCTACAGGTCCATCCTTGTTGTTGCAGATGACAAGATTTCATTCTTTTTTATGGCTGGGTAACATTCCATTGTGTATATGTACTACCTCTTCTTTATCCACTCATCCATTCAGGTAAACCCAGGCTGCCTCCAAATCTTGGCCATTGTAAATAATGCTCCAATGAATATATAGATGCACACATTCCCTTGAAGTAGTGTTTTGTGTTTCTTCAGATAAATACCCCAAAGTGGAATTACTAGGTCCTTCTTTGTCTTTTGTTACAGCCTTAAAAATCTATTTTGTCTGGTATAAATATTGCTACCCCAGCTTTTTTTCACTTTCATTTCCATGAAGTATCTTTTTCCATTTCTTTATTTTTAGTATATGTGTGTCTTTCATCTGAAGTTAGTTTCTTGTAGGCAGCATGTATAAGAGTCTTATTTTCTAATCTATTCAGCTACCCTATGTCTTTTGATTGGAGCATGTAATGCATTTACATTTAAAGTAATTTTTGATAGATATGTAGTTATTGCCATTTTATTATT
>PVJL010012708.1:0-28130 GCA_004026885.1 Lyroderma lyra | reverse complement strand
GAAATCTGCTGATTGTGTTATGGAA
This sequence comes from Lyroderma lyra, assembly GCA_004026885.1. Lineage (NCBI taxonomy): Eukaryota > Metazoa > Chordata > Mammalia > Chiroptera > Megadermatidae > Lyroderma > Lyroderma lyra. The sequence goes on along the minus strand of PVJL010012708.1, from coordinate 28,105 downwards.
GCTCCCTTGTAGGTAACTAAATGTGTTTCTCTTGCTGCTTTTAAAATTCTCTCTTTGCCTTTAACTTTTGACATTTTAATTATGTTTTGATGTGGGCCTCTTTGGGTTTATTTTGTTTGGGACTCTGCAATTTCTGGGCTTGTATATTTCTTTTCTTCCACAGATTAGGGAAGTTTTCTGTCATTTTTTTCCAAATAGGTTTTCAATTCCTTGCTCTCTCTTCTTTTTCTGGTAACCCTATAATGCAAATGTTGGTATGCTTAATGTTGTTTGAGAGGCCTCTCAACCTATCCTCATTTTTTTGGATCATTTTTTCTTTTTGGTGTTCCGATTGGATGTTTTCTGCTATCTTATTATCCAAATTGCCCATTCTATCATCTGCGTCATTTAATCTACTGTTGATGCCCTCTAATGTGTTGTTCATTTCCTTTATTATATTCTTTATTTCTGACTTTTTTTTATGTTTTCTATTTTCATTTTTGTGTTTCTTATCTTTGTTGAAGTTCTTCCTGAGGTCATTGAGCACCCTTATGACCAGTGTTTTGAACCATGCATTGGGTAGATTGCTTGCCTGCATTTTATTTAGTTCTTGTTCTGGAGTTTTGTTTTGTTCTTTTATTTGGGACATATTTCTTTGTTTTGCCACTTTGGCTGCCTCCCTGTTTTTGTTTCTGTGTATTAAGTAGGGCTGCTATGTCTCCCAGTCTTAGTAGAGTGGCCTTACGTAGTAGGTGGGCTATGAGGCTCACTGGAGCAGTCTTCTTGGTCACCAGAGACAGGTACTTCAGGTGTGTCCCTTGTGTGGGTTGTGCATGTCCTCCTGTTGTATCCCTCCCAGCTTGTTCCACATTTCTGCCCCTCCTGCTGGTCTTGAGGTAGCTTCTTTTGTATGTTCTTAGTTGTAGGGCTGCGGTTCTGCTAAGACTTCAGGTGATTCTTAATAATAGTTGTTTTGTAGTTTATTGTAATTTTGATGTGGTCATGAGAAATGGTAAGCACATTGTTTACCTACTCTGCCATCTTGACCCAATTCTTCTACCTGTAGTTTGTTATTAGTGTCACTTTTTACAATTGAGCTCTTATGGAAAAAGTGAAAGCTGTTTACAGTTCATGTTTTAGCTTTTGAATGCTGATTTAATGTAGACTCTCATATGATTTTAAGCTTTAATCAGTTCATATAGATTATTTGTGAACACTCATGTGATTCCTCTTTGTCCATTTCTACTAGTTATCCTGATACACAGAGTAGAAAGTCACATTCTCACTAGTTGAAAAGCATCTGACTACCAGAAAAGTGTCCAAATAGTGCTGGGTAATGATGAGGGTACTCAAGGTGAAAGTCCATTTAAAGTTGGTGAAGGAAACCGTTTTTGAGGACTTTCCTCTCAAAATCACATGTAGAAGGCACTTCCTGGGCCTGTCACAATGTTGGGATGGATGAAGAATAGAAGTAGAGGGCAGTAATTTAAGTTGTCCTGAGTGGACAACAGATTCTCCTCAGAGTCTGGAGGTGGAGGGACCAATGGGAGGACACTATGGAGACTCCAATTCCCCCTTAATGAGGGAGCATCAAAGGCTCCTGTGGTTCAGAGAGCACTGGGAAGAGGAGGAGCAGGGTGCTGTCAGCCCACAGCTGGGACTGAGATCCTGACACTGTTCAGTCACCAACAGTCCATTTTTAGGGTATAGTCATACTTAAGGAATGGCACCACAGCTTATGATTCTGAAGATAAAGAGAAGCTCCTATGATATAATTTTCTTAAAATGTTTCTTCTTAATGTCATTATCAGTCTCAATCTCACTCATTTGGGGTGCTGACTGTAAAATTTGCACACTGGTATAGGGTTGGTTTTGGCATGAGTCCCTGGCCACCTGGTCCAGGGGTGTGTGCTGCTGCTGCAGAGAGATGTGTTCTCTATTGGGGCCATTGCTCCTTCCTGGAGGGTGGTACCCAGCTTTTTGGTGCCCTCCCTTATTCCTGCAGCCTTCACTCCTTCAGCCCTATCTCTGCCTTCACAGCAGTCTCTAAACTGACTGACTCAGGGACATCTTGAGGGTCATTCATCCTCTTTGCTCTGCTCCTGATGACTGTTGGGTGCTGTCTATGACCATGTACCTTCTGAGAGAGAGAGAGAGAGAGAGAGAGAGAGAGAGAGAGAGAGAGTTCCTGCACACATGTGAAGTCTCAAAGTAAGGGAATTTGAGTCCTTTAAAAAATATTTGTTTTATTTTTCTCTTATTCTTTTAAATTACATTTTTACCTACAATATTATAATGGTTTTTAGGTGTACACCACAGTGATGAGTTATTTATATAACTTACTAAATTGTCATTCAGAAACATCTGGTTCTACTCTACCACCATACATAATTATTACAATGTTGTTGAGTATATGCCTTATGCTGCATTTTATAGTCCTATAACTATTCTATGACTATGAATTTGTATATTTTAATTTCTTTCCCCTTTTTTTTTACCACCCCTCCAGCTCTCGTCCTATCACCCCAACAAATCTAGTACCCACCTAATAGCACACACAGTTACTCAAACCTTATTGACTTTATTCCAGTGTAATATTCTGTATCTCCTTGACTATTGCCTCATAACAATCAAACTAAATTTCTCCATTCCTTTCCCTTATTTTACCTATTTTTCTCATTCCTCTTCCCATCTTAAAGAAGTCCCTCTAACATTCTTTGTAGTACTGGTTTGGTGATAATGAACTCCTTTAGCCTTTTCTTATCTGAGAAGCTCTTTATCTGTCCTTCAATTTTGAATGCTAGCCTTGCTGGATACATTATTCTTGGTGGTAGATCCTTGGTTTTCATCACGTTGACTATTTTCTGCCAATTCCTTCTGACCTGTAAAGTTTCTGTGAGAAATCAGCTGAGAGTCAAATAAGTGTCCCTTTATAAGTTACTATTTGCATTTCTCTTGCTGTTTTTAGAATTTTCTCTTCTTTAACTTTTGCCATTTTAATTATGATGTGCTTTGGTGTGTTCTTGCTTGAGATAATCTTGTTTGGGATTCTCTGTGCACTCTGGACTTGTATGTCTATTTCCTCCATCAGGTTAGGAAAATTTTCAGTCATTATTTCTTCAAATAATTTCTCGATCCCTTGCTTTTTCTCTGTTTCTTCCAGCATACCTATTATTCTGATATTCTTCTGCTTAAAATTGTCCCAGAGGAATCTCAAACCATACTCATTTTTTCTGAATTCTCATATTTATCTGTTCTAAGTGGGTGTTTTCTGCTGGCTTTTCTTGCACATCACTGCTTTGGACTTTTATTTTATCTAGTTTGGTGACTTTTATTCCATTCTTCATTTCAATTAATGTAGTCATTATCTCTCTCTGGTCCTTTATAATGGTTTGTATGTCTTCCTTTATTCTTGCCATCTCTCTGTTTAAGTTATCATTCAGTTCCTTAAGCATTTTTATAATCATTGCTTTGAGCTCTGTTTCTGATGGGTCATCTGTCCCCATCTCTTACTTTTTTTGTCTGTTGTTTGGATTTCTTTTGAGCTCCCTTTCTTTGGTTTCTCATTTTGGCAGCCTCTCTGGACTCTTGCTGCTGCAGTTTCTTTGGTGTTAATTGCTGATACTGGGTGGTCAGAGGTCTGTGGGGGAGGGGGATTCATGGTTTTTTTTCTTCCTGGGGCTGCTGGGGTTGTGCAGAGAGTTTGGGCATGATTGTGCTTTTCTGTTCTCAGTTTGCCCTGTGGATTCTGCCCTGAGCCTTGGGATCAGTCCTGTATACTGGTCTTTCAGACCATGCTGGTTGTGGGCTGAGAAATGTATGTGCAGCCACCTCTCTCCTTCTCCTTCCTGGCCAGAGCAGTTCTGCTGTGGCTCCTGACAACACAGTCATTCCTCTCCTCTTGGAATTGGAGTGAAGTCTGGCCACTGCATTTTGAGGGCCAGTCTGCACCTCCTGGGGGCTAAATGGAGGTCTGATTGTGGTATCTCATGCCTCCACCTTTGGGCCTTCTTTTCTCTATCCCATGGACTCAGTGAAGTCCAGAGCACTTTCCTGCCACCTTATTCCTCCTCCCTCACCCAGTGGTAGATTTCCAAGAAGGGACCCATGTGGCAGCATCTCTGCACCTCCCACTTTATTTTTCCCTTGTTTAATCCTCTGCCTGCCTGCAGATATCTTAATGTGATGAGTGTGTTTCTTAGCTGTGATTGTGCATTGCATAGAGAGTTGAGTTATAGATGTTTCATTAGTTGTAATCTCCAGGGGAGTTTTTCAGAGGTTCCTCTCACACTGCCATTTTGTTGCTCTTTCTCTAAAATATATTTATTTTAAATGCAAGAATTTATGGTTAAGTCTTCTATATCTAATAAACAAAGGTTCATCTTGTGGATTGAGTCACTCTTCTTAACCTTCTTGTCTTCCAGACATTAGAATGACACATCCACCCCTTTGCCTGCCTCTTGCAACTCTTCTCACTAGAAGGACAGCATGTTCCCACCCCAACCCCATTTATCTCAGGCTTGGCCATGAGAACATGGTGTCTGGGGATCGCTATTATCAAAAAGTCACTCAGGTAATTCTCAAGAACAGTAAGAATTTGAGAAATATGTCCCTAAATAGTATAATTTAGAGGTTCCACTATTAGGACACATCATTGCCATAGTGTGGGTTATAGGAGATCTGCAAATTTGTCCTTATGTTACCCTGTAAAACTAAACCACAATGTTGAAGCAATTATGTAATCAGTTATGTAGATGTATCTGAACTCTTAGGCAATAGAAATAGTACTTTTGGTTCTGCACTCTATTAAAAATATCAGAAACAGGTCAAAGTTACTATTCTCCCTTCCTCAAAACTGGGGACTTTAGACAAGCATACAAATATTACTGTTTTGGGCAGCCAGAACAATACCTCACATGAGTTTTGGACTAAACTTAGAATCCAGTCCCTAAAGCTGTTGGAAGAGACACTACAAATAAACTTAGCAGGGCTAGTATACATAAATAGCTATACAAAGGCAGTCTTCCTAGATAAAATGGTCAGGAGATTTTAATCTTTATGAGTTTTCAAAAAATTAATGAAAATGTGGATCTATTCCATGGAATGAAAGGACCTGGAGACCCACTTTCTCTACTTCCACCCATATCCACATCCCCTCAAAACTGGGAGCAGGCAGTATGCCTGAAGCATGAGGGACAGAACATGAAGTGCCTTGGGTACCACATGGAATCTAGGCTTTATTCTAAATGCAGTAGAAAGTCACTAAAGAGTTTATTTATTAGTTGTTTACTTGAATGATTTGTTTTCTAACAGAGACATGATCTAATTTACATGATGTCATTATAATGCTATCACTTTGCTGATGAGTAGAGAAGGCACTAGAAAGAGGAGAGAGAGAGGAAGCTGGGTATGGCAGGTAGGACAGTGGTCCCTAAGTATGTCCACATCCTAATCTTCAGAACCTGTGACTATATTACTTGGCATGGCAACAGGGAGTTAAGTGCAGATAGAATTGAGGTTGCTAATTGCCTGGGTTTTAAATAGGGAGATCATCTCCGATGGTCCCTATGGATATATCTTGTCAGGTTTCTGATCTACAGAACTAAGATAATAAATTGGCATTGTTTTAAGCTACTAAGTTTGTGGCAGTTTGTTATAGCAGTGACAGAAACCGGTGGAAGACTGGTTAGACCTTTCCTGGTCCAAGTAGGAAATGATGGTTTGGAACCCTGGTTATAGTGGAGAAGAAGAGAAATATGAGAAATGCTTTGGATGGGGAGAGATAGGGCTTTGGTAAAGGATTCCATGTGGGGCAGGCGGGCCAGGAGAGAATCATTAGTGACTGCCATGATTCTTGCTCGAACAACTAGATGAATGGAAAAACCTTTAATAGAATGAGGTATATGCAGAGTGAGCTTGTGTGGAGCCCACAATTAAACTTTTAAATGGTGTGTGTGTAGTTAAGATGGTGAAGAATCAATGGTTTGACTAGTTGAGCCTGGTCCCAGCTTAGAGGAGAGGCCGGAGAGGAGTGGTGTGTGCAGTCCATCCAGAGTGACATGATTCTTACATGCTGACCTGGGTCTTGAGATCTTTAGACTTACAAGACATGGATAAATTTGATGGGCAGTGGGACAGCTCACAGTCTGGAGATCTGATCTCAATCAACATCTTCCGGGACAGCAGCCTGTAGTGCTGTTTCCTGACTGCCCTGCTGATGGCAGCACTGTTCTATATGTTATGCCTGAAGAGTAAGAAAGTCACTGGTCAGGGTGTTGCTAACTGGTTTTATCCCCCGATCTTCCATGTTTTCTGTGTTATATCATGATATATTGAATGTCGTATTTTATTGACCCAAGTAGAATGAAAATAATTCAAAATACATTTTGTTCTGAGTATTTTTTTGCTCAGGCAATTTGAATATACTTGTATTAAAAAACAAGAAATAAAAACCCACCATCACCAGTGTACTGGCAGAAGCAAACACCCCTTTACTTGAAAGTCACAGTCTCTCTTCTCCCTCAGACACTATTTCTCCTCATGCAACCATGAACAATAACATGGACTGATAAAATATGTACCGTGGTGTTTCTTGAATGCTTGTGACTCTTTACCACACACCATGCACACTAATATCTCAAGAAGCTGAGCCTGCTGCTCCTTGGAGCCCCATGATCAACCACATCCCAGGGAAGCTTCAGCCTCATTGTGAAGGTTGTATTGTGACCTATAGAAAAAAAATGACAAGAATGTTGGTTTTGTGAGGGCTGCCATGGCCTAAGGAACATTGCCAGTTTTTTCTGGTGATCAGCATCCCAGAAAAACTTGTTGGGTTAGATTTCTGAAACATTAGATCTATGGAATACCTACCCAGCTTTGACATAATCTGAGATTACAAATTTAAAAAGTTCTTCCAGATACACATAATTTAGTATAGGTTTCTGATGGCATCATTGGTTTGTGTAATGACATGCTTTTCAGCAGAGAATGAAAAAAAGTCTCGGAGTATCTTCCCGACGAGTCATTTTGGTCATGGACTCCCAGCCACCTTATTTCTGACTATGACTCTCAGTTTGCCTATATGAAGTAAACTTTAAAAGTTTGAATTTTCCTGTCAACTATCTTATATTCAACACTGTAAGAGTTTATCAAGTGTCCTAGTTCTATCACCTTGGTGAAATGAGTAAAATTCACTCTACTTCTTCACCTAGAACTCTCACTTTTTATTAAAATAATTGTTATTCCTATAGATTCCTGCACCCCTTGCTATCTTTGAAACTATGCTCACTGATAATTTAGGCAATCAGAAGAACTTTCAGGTTTACCTCAGCAGGCCACAGACTGTAAGAAATCCTCCATCATCGGCCTTGAGTGTCTCTGCATGCACTTGTTAGGTGCCTCAAGAATGTAAGGCCCTAACTGTCTGTACCAGCCACTTCTCGGGGTTGTGTTTGCAGCAAGTAACCTTGAGGGATGGGGTAGTGTCTTCCTCTGGTACAAGGGCAGGTTTGTTACTGCTTTCTACACAGCAGTGGGTTACCCACACCCCATGCTCCTCAGCTGCAGTGTAGACCTACTGCATGGGTAGGGTCTATCTGGGCCTCTTCACATTGCACATTGCTGTGGAACTTAGGAAGAAAGGGGAACAAATGTAAACAAATAAGATGCTCATATTCCTTATCGAGCCAAGAGAAAAAGAGTCCTTTGTCTCTGAACCAGGAGTCTTGTGTCTTCTGCTAGGATCACCAGTAACACGCTAATTTATTAGCTTATAAATAGAGTGAAATCAAATCCCAGACCTAACAAGGGCCACAAAGACCATCTGGTTGTGACCAACTATAGTTTTCTACCCAGTCTAGCTGTGTAATTATGTCTTGCTGTTGAGAAAAAGTGGAATATTCTATTACATTAACGACACTAAGGCTACTTCTGTTATGTTGCATGTCTGATGAACCACTAAGGAAGTATGCTTTCTACTTTAGGACCAGGCTTTATTAACCCAAAAGACCTTGTTAATCCGTGTTTAAGGGGTAGGTTGTAGTGATTATAACTGTACTGTAGCTTTACATTTTTATCCCATGATCTGAGTGGCTGTGCTGAAAACTTTTATAGTCTGTAAAGTATTCCATTCCCATTCCCAACTTTATATTAGAAAATCTCCTTAAAAATATTGACCACTTTGAGGTGAGATCACTTTTTTCCTGGCCCCTAAATTTGATTATTTTTGCTTTGGAAATAGTTTTCCCAATTACTTTTCTTGTCTGCAATTCAGCTTTGTAAGTTGATAATTTTCTAAATTACTGGAACCATTCCCTTTAAGGTTCACCATTATGGACTGAATTGTGTCTCCCAATCTCATGTTGAAAACCTAACACTAGGTATCTCAGAATATGACTGTATTTGAAGATAAGGTCCATAAAGGGGTAAAGTCACAATGGGGTCTTTAGGATGGGCCTCAAGGCATTCTGTCTAGTGTCCTTATAAAAAGAGGAGGTTAGGATGTAGAAACAACACATAGAGGACAACTATATGAAAACACTGCAAGTCACCTGGAAGCCATGGAGAAAGGTCTCAGAAGAAACCAAACCTGCCGACAACTTGACCTCAGACTTCTAGCCTCCAGAATTGTGAGAAAATAATTTTCTTTTGTCTAAGTACCCATCTATGGCATTTTGTCATGGCAACCCTACCAAATGAATATATTGGTTCTTACAGTAAGAAACTCGGTGTAATACCTACATCATAAGACTGTGGTGAAGATTAAATGAGCTAATGTATGTAAAGTATTTAGAACAGTGCCTGGCTCAGAAGACATAAGTTTAAAGACAATTATGGGTGGTGTAAGTCCTTTAAAGCACTGTGAAGAAGTTGGTATAATCTAAGAGCAATAGGGACTCACTGGAAGGTCTTGGACTGGAGTAAGGAGCTACCTGAAGTTTTAAAGATGACTCTCATCACTTTGGGGAGACTGGATTTGGGTAAACCAGAAGTACACATGAGAGGTAATGGTGGCTCACATGAGGCTGCTAGCAACAGAGATGGAAAGAAGGAGTGGACCAAAGACTGAGAGCTCTGCTGTCAGGTAGAACTGAAAGGATGTGTTCATGAATTGTATGTGGGAGGAGTTGAGGGAAAGAAAAAAGAAGAAATCATGGATTACTCCTAAGCTTTTGGCTTGATCAATAATGGTATCAACTTATGAAATGGAGAACACTAAGGAAAAACATTGGGGGAGCAAAAAACAAACAGACCAAGAACCTCATTTTGGACATAAATCATTGAGATGCCTATTTGACAGGTGAACTATCGTAGACACCTGTTCTATGGAATCCTTAACTTGTCTTGCCCATATAATGGGCTAATTTAGTTCAATCTCTCTAACCTCTTATTTCCCCAGTCATTTTTTTTTCACTCTTAGACACTGACACAACTGACTTATTTATCATTTCTCTTGGTTCCCCGAAGCCTGGCCTTTAACAGTGGCTGCAAAGACAGCAGGTTGCATTGAAAAGAAAATGCATTTTGCATGAGGCAGATAATCAAATTCTGTCGTCAATGCTTTCAACTTCCATGAAATCAGATAAGCTACAAAACCTTCCTGATTCTTTTATTTGAACACCTTTCTTAGGGCTCTGTAACTGAGAGTGGTCCTGTGCAGAAGAGCACACAGTCAGACACTTCGTACTAAACAGGTGCTAAGTTAACATTGCTTTCCCTTTAACTTCCTGAAGCTGAAGCTTTCTAACAGTGGAATTAGATTGTTGTCCACTTGTTTCTGTCCTGAACTCCTCACCTCTGCTGCCATCAATGTCCTCATCCCCAGTGGATGTGAGCTTTACTGCATAAAGCTCACATGCTCTTTGCTGGGTGTGCAGAGCACTACCTGGTGTGACCCAGTGCACTCAGGCACGTCATCCGCCAGCTCCAACAAGCATCCCCTGCTCCACTTGGGTGAGACTGCTCTGCCTGCCTTCCCAACACCGTGAACCACCCCCATTTCCAACCCTAGGCTTTAGGGTATGCTGCTCTCATAATCAGAAATGTTCTCCTCATTCCTCTCCTGGTAATTTGAACCCTGGAGGGTTCAAATCCTAAATGTCCACAAGTCTGAAGCTTGTATCCCAGAACTTGTTACCACATGCTTGGGATTCAAAACCAAATAACACTCAGTCTCTGCCCTCCAGGTATTTAGGGTCTAGTAAAGAAAAACAGACATACTGAATATAAAGAACTTGGAGAACTGTGGATTTTACAACCGAAGATAGAACACAGGTAACTTTGAGTCTCTGCTCTCCCCCTCACTTGCTCTGGGTCCTTTGTCAAATTAGCCTCTCATCCTAAAAATGGGAGTCTTAATAGTATTGAATTCATAGAGTTGTTATAAGAATGAAATAAGGTAATGTGTGTAAAGGACTTAGCATCGTGTCTGGAAGACATGAAAAAAGGTGAGTACTCAAAAAATGGTAGCTAAAAGCCAATGTGTAGCAACATGTAGTACCTAGGGTATCATCTGAGTGCACGTGTGTCCACACTGCCATCAATATCAAACACTGCTAACTCTCTGAGACCTTAGAGACCCTGGGAGATCAATGGGACACAATTGACAAATGGAAAGATTTTAAGTAGGAGATGCATTGTGATTGCTTCAAAATGTAAGTCAGACAGTGGTGCTTTCTTCGCGGCTCCCACTGCCCAGTGAACAAGACCACAGCTGACTCATGAGACAAAAAAATGGGCATTTGAGGGCACAGTGTCTGGCCTTGTCATAGGGAAACAAGCTTATATCACAAGTCTTATCTAACTCATAGAGGGAGGAATGTTCCTCATAGTCAGCCATTTTCAGAATGTAGAAGGATGGGAGCACTTCTAACCATCGCTGATGGCCAGGAGCACAGGGCACAGGTGAGGTCGAACAATGTCACACCTGTTCTTGTCTCTCATAGCACTTAGCCCACTTTGTAATTAAATATCTGTGTGGTTTTCTGTCTCCTTCACTAAACTGCAAGTGCCTTGAGGAAGAGAACATGTTTTGGTTGACTATCCTATGCTTGACCTGTAGTAACGAATCATGTAATAAATCCTCATGGAGTTATTATGAAATGTGTGAACATTCCTCATCATGATCCAGGTCAACAGGCATCACTGTTTCACTGACTACCTCAGCCAACTCTGTCTAGTCGAAGTATAAGGCAAGCCACATATTCAATTTTAAATTTTCTGTAGTTACATGTTGGGTTGAATGAATTGTGTCCCTCCCTGCTCAAATTCCTGTATTGAAGTCTTAACCCCGGGATGTCAGAATGTGACCTTATTTGGAAATAGAGTAATTGCAGATGTAATTAGTTAAGATGATACTATTAGGATGGGCCCTAATCCAATACAACTGGTGTCCTTATAAAAAGAGGAAATTCATAGAAAGGGGCTGAGACCCATGGAGAATGCCATATAAAGAGTGGAACTATGCTGCTACAAACCAAGGAACACCACAGAAGCTAGAAGGGAGGTGTGACACAGCTGTCTTCTCATAGCCCTCAGAAGGAACTGAACCTGTTGGCTCCTTGATCTTGAACTCCAGGATCATAAGAAAATAAATTTCTGTTGTTCTAAGCCATCCAGTGGGACATAGTAATGGCAGCCTTAGAAAACTAATACAGTTAAAGTCAAACTAAAGAGTTCAATTTTATTTAACTTCATTATATTTTATTTAATTCAAAAATTATAATTCAACATACAATCAATATAAAATTATTAATGAGATATTTGACATCTGGTGTGTGTTTTAAACTCATAGCACTTGTCCATTTAGACTCATTGTGTCACATGTGAGAGTTACTCCCTGGATAGTGCTGACCTGAGCATTACCTGCCAGAACTCTTAGCTGCAGGTTCCCACCTAGTCATGCCTCTTGTCCTGTCCATCATGCAAACCTGTTCTTCTGTGTTTGGTTGGGATCTAATGTCTGATTTATGGAGTTGATTCTCGAGAATGAAGGAAACCATAAGGGCCTGGAAAAACATGCAAGGGACAAAATTACCCCAAATTTAGTATTAGTCACATATGATCTTTCAAATCACTCAAAGACAGGTAAGATAAGGCTTCAGAAGCCACCCAGTGAAACTATTTTAAAAAGAAAAGCATTTGACTCAATGGGAAAAATAATGTGTCTTTCTTTGTTAGGGTTTCAGACACCCTAGTCCCTGTATTTTAGACCCAAACTTTATGAGCTTGGGGCTTCATGAGCTTTAGGGGCACTTCAAGTACCCACAGCCTCTGACACCTGAGGCCCCACCACAAGGGTCTGTATGAGAATATGGGACGTTGCCCTCACCTGCTGAGAGAAGTGGCCTGTAGTTCTCTGTACAGACTTCTCTGAGAGGGATCCAAGAGCCACATCCAAGGTCATGTCCTTAAAGGCCACTGGTGCCTAAAATTCAAGCACATTCCTCAACCATCCATCATCAACACGTATGTCTATAGGATCAAGTTCACAAAGCATTGAGAATAGAGGAGGGACCGGAAACAAAATGATACGGGGTTTGGAGAGTCCAAAGTCAACATTTACTGAGTCTTCATCCTCTCCCCTCCTACTGCCAATTCCTACCACTGATTTTATTTTATTTCATTTTTAACAGGGGACCATCACCTTCCCTACTGTCAGGAGATGTAGTGAGATTGTTGGAGCAAGCCTTGCACCACGTCATGCCCAAGCTCAGTTTGTAGCTGGACTTGGAATTCCGTGAGCTAACACAACCCCCTCTACAGCTAAAGTCAGCTTGTGCTGGGTTTGTTATTTGTAAATATAGGTGCTAACTGACCCAAAACTTTGTCATTGGACAGAACCCAAAAATGTGCAACTGGCTTGTGTTCAGTGTTAGCAGCAACACCTCCATCACAGGCTGGAGAATGGGAGAGCCTTGTTGTGCAGCAGCAAATGCTCAATAGTTTGTTGGGTCTGGGATGTAAATGCCATTGATTCAATGATCATTCAGACTTAGCATCATTGAACAACATGGATATTTAATATGGTGTACTTGTGTAATTTGATAGGGTAATGTTTCATTGGATATGCACATTTTGTAATTGAGTGCTACTGAACACCCTTGATCAGTTTGGCCTTAATAGTTTAGCAGTGCCTGTTCCCAACTCCCCATCAAGCCTGGGTACTACCACTTTTCTTAATATTTTACAAATTCTTGAACTATTACAACTCCTGATATGCAATTAATTGATTCCTCTGTAACCTCAGAGCCCTTTTATGACTTGTTATAAAACTCATCAACCATATTGTAATTATTTGTTGACATGTGTTAAAGAAAAATAATTATCCTGACACTTGTGAAAGATAGTAAGACACACTTTATCCAGAGGGACCACTACAGTGGAGTTTGCAGCACTGAACAGAGATTGGGCTCAATGTTGAATCAACAAAGAAAAGTGGGGATTTATAGCCGAGGAGCAGGGTGGGGCCAGCAGTGGATGGAAAATTACCAAGAGGGTAGAGTAATTCTTACTAAACTGACCTAAGAGAATTCTTACTGAAGTCGGGCCAGGGTGATCAGATATCACCTGGGGATGGTGAGGAATGAGGAATTTGGTCAGATATGAAGGGTGATCAGGTATCAAGGGAGGGGGATTCTGGATAAACTGACTTAGCAGGATTCTTGCTAAATCTGGACACTACAAGCAAGGAGACAGGAGCCAGAGGTTAGGCCTAGTGGAAGAGAAGGCTCAGAGGAGCCTGGCTAAAGGGTCTTTGTTACATGTTGACCTTCACCCTGTACCATTCACCTCCAAACCAGGGTGTTGGGAGAGAGAAAAGGATCAATTAATATACTGATATGAATTTCAAGAGGACATATCAAGGAGATACAAGAGAGATTTTAAAATTTATCAGAGATGACCATGAATGCCATGCCAATATATTTTAAAAATCAAGATTAAATGGATAATTATCTAGAGCAGTGGTTCTTACCCTTCCTAATGCCATGACCCTTTAATACAGTTTCTCATGTTGTGGTGACCCCCATAAAATTATTTTTCATTGCTACTTCATAACTGTAATTTTGCTGTTATGAATCGTAATGTAAATATCTGATATGTGTTTTCCGATGGTCTTAGGCGACTCCTGTGAAAGGGTCATTCGACCCCCAAAGGGGTCCTGACCCACAAGTTGAGAACTGTTGATTTAGATAAATATAAATTAAAACTTAAGAAAAAATGGATACATAATATGAATAGAACAATAACCATTAATGAAATTAAAGTCAGAGCAAGTATGGTCCCTTTGCCAACAAAGCAATGCCAGACCCTGGTGTCTTTAGGGGTGAATTCTAACAAATCTCCAAGTTAAAGATAATCCACAACAAACTCTTGCAAAGAATTATAAGATTTAAAAAGGGAACATTTCCTAATTCATTTTATGAGACTAATCTAGTATAGCTGATAAGAAAATCAGACAAGAAAATTATGGACCAACTTCACTTACTAATATACATACAAAATCAATTTAAATATTAGTAAACCAAATTCATAGTTAATAATAACAAACAAAAAGTATCATGACCAAGTCAGGTTTATATCAGGAATGCAAATATGTTTCAATATCAGAATGTAATTCTCCACATCAACCGACTAAAGGAAAAAAAAGATTTAGATTAGGTGGTGAACTTATTATACAACAAGATGACAATGCACTGCAGAATTGTATGCCTGAAATCTATGTAATCCTTGCTAACAGATGTCACCCCAATAAGTCTAACAATAAAAATGAATTAAAAAAAAGATTTAGTATCTCAATAAATTCAGTAAAATTATTTGATAAAATTCATGCCTAATTCATGAACGAAAATCCTACGAATCTCCTAAAGACTGGAAAAGGAAGCAATACACTTCCTCACAGAGCTGTCTGAAGACTAGATTAGTTTACAGAATTAATTCACTTAGAAAGGGGCCAGCACCCACTCAACACTAAACAAATATGCGCATGTCCCAATACCACTTCTCAGTCACATACCCCTTCTCTGTCTTTCCCCTCATGTGTGGTTGGTTTCCTCAGTTGTATCTTCCAGATTATTTGGTTGGTCTTTCAGCAATTACATTTTTAGTTTCTGGGAACTCTTTCTTGTTCTCACTGCACCCTTCCATGGGAGTTCATCCAGAAAGAGTCATAGGATGTTTAAACATTTCTTTCTAAACTTTTCTCCCAGTCATGGGTAGATTTGTTCCACACTCTGCCTACACTCAATGTCTTCACTTTGTCACCTTGCTTTCTTTCTCATTGTCCCCATTTTTGTTTTATTACAGGTTGTTCTCAAATGTGTTATGCTTCTTGGTTGTAAAGTCCATATTTATTAAGGACTCAGGGCATACCTAGGGCCTATCATAAAGGTCTGCTCGGTGCTTGTCTCTCCATACTGGAGCCTTTTTTTTTTTTTTTTTAAACTTCTTAAATAGGACTCACACAAAAACTTAAAACATTGCTTTGGTTTTCATATTTCATACTGAATATATTCAAAAGAGTTATTTATAAAATCTGGGCAGAGCATGGAGGGCAAGAATTTTTGAAAAAACCCACTATGTATCTTCACCCAGATTAGAGGAAGAGGAGAAACAGTTTCCATGAGCCCTGTGTGCTCCAACCCAATCCACTCCCTAGCCTACCTGCTTCTACCAGTGGTGTGCAAAATAGCCTCCTACCCTTACTTCATTATTTTTCAACCACATGCTGTATCCTGAAAAAACATATATTTTACTTTGAATGTTTTGAACTTCATAAAAATGAAATTACATTGAATTTTCTGGTACTTGCTTTGTTTAGTCTAAATTACGTTGCTAAGACCCACCCATGAAGAGGTGCATGGCTGGCTGTGGCTTTTGCATTTTTGTTGCTATAGTGTCCCATTGTGTTAAATGACCACATTTCATTCTCTCAACTTGTTTATTGGTGAACATTTAGGATTTTTTTTGTGTGTGTGCTGCACAAACACGGCCACTATGAACATTCCTGTTTATACATGTCTGTTGTTACACGCACGCACATTTCTGAGGTGTGACATCAGCTTTCTACTGGGTAGTTTTTTCCTTGTGGCTCTGTAGGAATCCTTTATATAATGTGGATACAGTTCTTTGTCACCTGTATGTATTACATAGAGCTTGTTTGTGGCTTGTCTTTTTATGTTCTTTATAGTGTCTTTTTTCCCAAAAATAGATGTTAATTTTATTATAGTAGAATTTAACTCTTTTGCCTTTACATTAAGTGCTTTTCCTACTTAATTTAGAATACTTTCCCAAGGCTGTGTGTGTTTGTGTGTGTGTGTGTGTGTGTGTGTGTGTGACCACTTTTTCTAGAATCATTTATGAAAAGTACTTCCTTTCCCCAACTTATCTGTGGTTCTACCTCCGTTTCTGTGTGTGTGAGTAGTTCTCAGGTATTTTAGTCTCCAAGTGTCCCAGCAGCACACTGTCCTAAATAGTGCAGCAATGATATATCTTTTAAAAAAGAATTTTATTATTATACAACAAGTTGACAATGCACTGTGGAATTGTATGCCTGAAACCTATATAAATCTTGCTAACAGATGTCACCCCAATAAGTCTAACAATAAAAATGAATTAAAAATATTTTTATTAAAATAGAGCTAACATACAATATTATATTAATTTGAGGTATACACCAAAGTTCTTCAACATTTATATACCTAAAGAAGTGATAATAAATCCACCTACCATTTGACACTGTATCACTCTATCACAGTATCATTGACTATATTCCCTATGCTGTATATTATAATATCCCTATGACTTATTTGTTTTATACCTGGAAATTTGAACCCCTTATTTCCCTTCACCTCCCCACCTTTTAAAAATTTTAAATTATATTGGGATTCAATATTATTTTATATTAATTTCAGGTGTACAGCATAGTGGTTAGATATTTATATAATTTAAGAAGTGATCCCCTTGACTAATCTAGTACCCACTAGGCACTATACATAGTTATTACCATACTATTGACTATTTCCCCTATGCTTTACTTTACATCCCCATGACTATTTTGTAACAACCAATTTGTACTTCTTAATCCCTTCACTTTTTTCACCCTGCCCCAACTCCTTCCCATCTATCACCTGAATAAATCTAGAAGCCATCCGACACCATATCTAGTGATTACAATATATTAACTATATTCTGTATGCTATACCCTACATCCCCATGCGGACTTTGTAGCAATCAATTTGTACTTCTAAATTTCTTCTCCATCCTCACCCATCACCCAACACTCTCCCATCTGGCAACCAAGTGATACATCTTGGCATGCGGTGGGACACTTTCTACCCTGTGACTCTTCTTCAGGGCCCTTTGCTATAGTACTTAATTTGAGAACCAGTTTTCAAGTTAAAAGAAAAAAACTAGGATTTGATCCAGAAGCTCATAATTTTATAGATAGTTTGGGAGAATGGATGTTTTTGTCTCCTATTTAGTTACTTATCATGTATTAGTTTAAACTTTCTGACAAGTTTCATGTTTTTCTGTATACAAGTCCTTGCATATAATGGCCTTTGTTTATTCCTAGATTGCTATTATACTTGTAAATATTATTTTTAAAAAGCACATTTGCTATTATAAAGCAATGTCATTGAGTCTCATTACAACATTCCTTATCAGATTAAGGAAGCTCCTTTGATTTTTGGTTTACTTAGGGTTTAACTTAAATTGAGATTGAACTTTAGGTGGAGTTTTTTAAAATTGTCTTTTGAAAAACGCATATGATTTTTTTCCTTTAAACCATTAATTCTGTGAATTATGCTGATTTTCTACTGTTAAACTAACTGTATTCCTGGAATAGAACCACATTTCAGGCATAGTATCTTTTTCATTCATTGAGGATTGAGGTTACATACTGGTATACATATATCCTATAGGATGCTGATATACGGTGATATTATATTGTTATATTCCTTTCTGAGTTTGGTGGGGGTGAAGATTATACTAGCCTCACAAAAAGAGCTGGAGAAGTATTCTTTTCTATTTTTCTGTTAAGAGTATGTATAATGAATGAAATTTTTCCTAACCTGGCAAAGGAAATAGACATACAAGTCCAGGATGCACAGAGAATCCCAAACAAGATGATCCCAAACAGGAACACACTGAGACATATCATAATTAAAACGGCAAAAGTTAAAGAAAAAGAGAGAATTCTAAAAACAGCAAGACAAATACAAGTAATAACTTATAAAGGGACATCCATTGGACTTTCAGCTGATTTCTCACCAGAAACTTTACAGGCCAGAAAGGATTGGCAGAACATATTCAAGATTATGAAAACCAAGGATCTACAACCAAGAATAATATATCCAGCAAGGCTAGCATTCAAAATTGAAGGACAGATAAAGAACTTCTCAGATAAGAAAAAGCTAAAGAAATACATCACCACCAAAACAGTACTACAAATAATGTTAGAGGAGCTTCTTTAAGATGCGAAGAGGGATGGGAGAGTGGGTAAAATAAGGGAAAGGGATGGAGAAATTTAGTTTGTTAACATAAAATTGAAAGCAACAAAGAAACAAAACTCATGGACACAGTCAATAATATAGTAGTTACCTGAGGGTAAGGGGGCGGGGGGAGGGAAAAGGGACAGGGACACAAATACATGATGATGCAAAGAGAACTGACTCTGGGTGGTGGACACATAATACAACACATAGAAGATGTAATGTAGAGTTGCACACTTGGGACCTATATAAGTTTTACTAATCAGTGTCACCCAATAAATTAAAAAATAAAATAAAATAAAATGGAAAAAAATTTGAATGAATTGTTCCTTGAATGTTTAGAAAACTCCCTGTCAAATTATCCAAATTTTGTGTATCCTTTGTTGGAAGAATAAAAAATACTAGGGGGAGTTCCCTAATGGTGTAGTGGCTTAAGGCTTTGGCACTGGCACTGTCAGCGCTGGGGCCTGGGTTTGATTCCCAGCCAGAGAGCTCTTCAAAAAGCCAAAAAAAAAAAAAACCCCAAAAAAAAAAAAAACCAAACCCCCCCCCCCAAAAAACAAACAAACAAACAAACAAACCAATTTCTGTGTTGGTTAATAGGGTTAATCATTAATGTCTTCCTTCTTGACTCAGTTCTGATTTTATTTTACTTTTGTAGATATTCATTCCTTTTATATAATTTTCCCAATGTTTGCAATAAAGGTGCTTGTACTATCCTTCTACTGTCTGCTGTCTATTTTTTTACTCCTAATATTGCTTATTGTGCCTGTTCTCATCTTTTCTTAATAATCCAGTCAGAAGTTTCCTTTTTAGAGAACCATCTCTAGACACTATTGCTTCTAATAGGTAATAACCAGCCAAATTTCAATGACAAGGGAGGTTGGGCTTCCTCCAGACTCCTGGATGTACCTTATTATCTTTTGACACTGAAGGGAGTGACTGTGACCAGGCAGCCTGGAGGTGCCTCATTAGGGTGTAAAGAGGGGAAAGAGGCTTCTCCTTTTTCCTGAGGGTAAAGGGATCTCTAGTGATGGCGATGAGAAGCTTGGAATAATTCAGCAGTGCAGTGAATAGTGCAGGTAGCATTATTCTTTTTTACTTCTGACTATCTCATTTCTGTGGTTGTTGAGAACAGGGAAGTTGAAGTTGGTTTTTGGATTTCTGGGCATTGAAGTGCAGGGAAGATTATGCAACTTCTTTGATCTGAAAGGCATGAGCAGCGGTCAGTTAAATCAGTGTCACAGGTCAGGCTTTTACTGTGTTTGGTATGATTCAGCACCACCTGCTATCACCACTTGAAACTTCTAGCTTTTGAGAAGGACTTTTATTACAGCAGTATCTTTGCTTGCTGACATCATTTAAATGATCATTTGAAGAGACAGATATGGTACTTATACAATGGAATATGATGATACAGCAATGAGAGCAAACAACTACAAATTATACAACAACATGGATGAATCTTGCAAAACAATTTTGAATGAAAGGAACCAGAGACATAAGGATATACTGTGTTTTTCCATGTAAGAACGTAAACAGGCAAAACTAACCCAGTGCATTAGATTTAAGGATAGTGGTTACTCTTTGGAAGGAAGTGACTGAAGGATTTTTTGCAGGGAGAGGTTTGACATGTTTTGCTTCTGGGTATGCTTAACTCAAGAAAATTTATACATTATCATATACTTATGATTTAAGCACTTTTCGGCACATATGTGTGCTCCATTGAAAAGTTAAGATGAGAGGAATTTGGTAAAATTATTATATTATAAAGTAAAGAAACTAAGACCTCAGACCCATTGGAATGGACATATCTTTTGACAGTAAGAGCTGGGTCAGACTGAAGGTAGAGGAGGGAGAATGATCCAGTGTCTTTCTCGTGCTGGGCATTGTGTTGGTGCTTTGCATCTGTTGTCTCATTTATTCCTTCAACTTGTCTTTGAAGTGGAAAGCATGCCCATATTACAGATGACAAAGCTGAGGATCAAAGAGGTTAAGTTATTTGCCCAAGGTCACAGAGTTACTAAGTGTTACAGTCAGGATTCAAACACAGAACAGGGTTAACTCCAGAGGCCACGTTCTTGCATGAGGTAGACCCATGGGAACAATTAGTCAATACATCTTTGTTTGTTGCTGTATTGAGGAACTCTGACCCAAAGTTGATTTCGCATTTGTGTCTTCAAGGATAACCCATTCTATAAGAGATACTTCCATGAGAAAATCAGCCAGTGAAACTGGCTGTGCTTACCGTGTTAAGTGAGTTTCCAGATTGAACCTGTTTTGGGGAAGTGAAAGAAAAGTTAGCAATCTATGAAAATGCAAAGCTGACTGATCAACTTTGAGGGTGGTGTTCCTAAGCTGTTGTAATTTTTAGCTGAAGCAGGTGGCAGGTGGTGGGAGGATGGGGTGGGGTGGTGGCCCATGATTACTTAAGGAATTCACGTCCCTCAGTCTGTGGTCCAGACCCAGGGTATTAGTACCAGGGAGGGGCCAGGAGTAGAGCCATGGAGGCCTCAGTCCACTCCTAAAGATTTTCCATTTCGGAAAGCCTGGATTTCCCCCCAGATGTGTTCCTCAGAAACAGGCTTCAGAGGCAAGGAGGAGCACTGAGGTCCATAGCACTGAGAGCACCAGAGAGTACCAACATCCATAACAGAGTCAGGAGGAAAGGAGAAAGGATGAGGAATGGATCCTGGAAACATGTCTATCTGACTCTGGCCTGCCTGGCCTAGGCCAAGTGAATTTCTCCCAAAGCTAAATCTCAGGGGGATCTTTTGTGGCTAGTAGGGTGTGAAGACCTATGCCCAACTTAAGGTTGGGAAATGGAGTTCCCATCTAAAAATCCAGAAGGAACGGAGTATTTGGGAACTCAGGATTCCCTGCTAGGGCAGTGGGGCACAGGTGGAACACACCAGCTCTCACTGAGTGATGCTTTACTTACTCTGGTTGGAAGCTGAGGGTTTGTGCTCTGTGAGATTGAGCTGGTCACTTGCCCCATCAGACATTGTGACTGCTATTCCCAAGCTTAGAATATTTGCTTCTTGAATTAGGGAGGACACTATAGGCAGATAATTCCCTGGAGCTCCTCAGTGTTCCCTTATACCAGGGTTGGTATTACCTTTCTTCTTAGGGCCTCTTCTTCAATGTACCCACCATCCCCTTGCAGTGTGCACTCCTTTCCTGCTTGCCTTATGTTCACATATAAGTTTCCTCTTTATCAACTGCTTCTGAGCCTATTTCTACCCTGACCACTTTCCCTTTTGAAGTTACATGATGTGTTTTTTTTTTTTTTTATCACTTTATTTATTGCCCAAGAGGCCTTTGGTTTCTGCTTTTTCTAGGCCCTCTTCCTGACCTATCCCTCCCTCTTCCTATGGTTGACAGAGCACACAACTCACTTTCTCCTGCTCCTCCTTTTATTTCTTCATTTGTTTTCCTGTTTGAACTTTGACTTTTCTGACTGTTGGATCAAGGAACATACTTCAGTCTGTCCCCTCTAAATCAGATGGGGATGAGGTTAACCATGTCCTATAGAAAGTGGGATACAGGAAGCTTGAAGACCAAGGAAGTAGAGTCCACAAGAATTAGTGCTGAGAAGCAGGGGTTTTGGAAGGAAGCGTAGCTGATGCAGGCCTTTCCCAAGTATTGTGGTTAGCCTTGGTGAAAAATTTACTCAAATTCATATGACAGAGAAAGCAGGACAAGAGGAAAGGCCATCATACCCTCCAGTCTTTCTGATATACAGAAAGTACACCAGGGCTGCTATCAGTGCTACCCCAGCCAGGACGCCAATCACGATGCCAGCAATAGTCCCCTCTGGGAGGCCAGGACTTTGTTGTGTTGAATCATCTGTCATGGATAGAAAACAGAAGAATGAATGAAGGTGACATTATTTTAAGGCGGGGGTGTTCTGGGAAACGACTCTCAACATAAAGTAGTCTCTACTTGGTCCTCCAAGGAATACATTTCTTTTTTTTTTTTTTTTGTGGGAAGATTGCTGGGTGGTGATTGGCTGACTATATGCTTGTAATTTTTTTCCTTCATTGTATTTCTAGGTTGGTGGTCAGACTTGCCTCAATTCTATCCTGGCCTTTCTGCACTCAGATATTTTTGAAACTTTGGAAATGTGGGAATGGCTGATTGCTATTTTTGTATGTTATAACTTCCTACCTTTTTTTGGTTGCATCTTTTTCTGTGTGTGAGGTGTGGCAATCATGAATATGTACCTCTCAGGTCTCATGGGGGGACTTAGTTGACCATTCTTAATTCTCCACTTCCCACAGGCTCCCAGCAGGGATACGAAATAAACCTAATTCCATGAGAAACAGTTATCCTCTGATGGGTGAATTTACCTCAAGGACTCCTATCAGCCTTGCAGATACTCTCGCAGCACTACTCTGCTACCTAAAACTTCCTTCTCTTTCTGCTTCACAAGAATCAGATCTGCACTGTGGTCAGAGAAATCTCCCAGGCTTCTCCCACTCCCATCCCATTTTCCTTCACAGCATTTTCCCCAATAAATATCTTGGATGTTAAACACATTTTGACTGCATCTCAGGGATAAAAACTAACAAACCAGGCTTGAAATTTGCACTCATCTCCGTTTTTTCTTTTCCCATATGCAGTTAACAATCATGTCACAATGATTTTTGTATTTAATGCTCCCCCCATTATTATACATTTTGCATTTGTTTCTTCTTTTTTTTTTTATTTCCATTGCCTTCACCTGTTAACTCAAGGTTGATGTATTACTATATTAATATATAATGTTAGCTACTGTTAAGATGTACTTACTATGTGCCAGGCTCTGTTCTAAACACTGTTAGATATATATTAGTTCCATTTTACTGATGACAAAACTGATGCTTAGAGTGGTGAAAAATTTACTCAAATTCATATGACTAGTAAGAGGTGGATCTGGGATTTGACTCTAGGACTGTCTGACTTCTCTGAGGCTAATGATAATAGTAGTAATAATAGTAGCTAACACTTATGGAACATTTCCTCTGCATTTTGCTAAGGGTTTAATTGATCCTTAAATACATAAAACAATACCATGAAGTGGTCATGTTTATTGGAATTTTCAGCTGAGGAATATGAAACTCAGAGAAGTTAAGAATCTTGTGCAAGAAGTGTGTCATTGCAAATGCTTACATTAATGAAGAAGATCTCAAATAAACACCCTTACTTTTCAAAGTAAGCAGAAGGAAATAAATGATAAAGATTAGAGTGGAAATAAATAAAATAGAGAATAGAAGAACAATAGAGAAAAATCAATGAAACTAAAAGTTGGTTCTTTAAAAAAGAGTAATAAAATTGACAACCCTTTAACTAGATTGACTAAGAAAAAAGAGAGAAGATTTAAATGACTAAAATCAGAATTGAAAGTGTGGAAATTACTATAAATTCTACAGAAATAAGAATTGCTGGGGTGCTATGAATAATTGTATGCCAACACATTGGATAACCTAGACAAAATGGACAAATTCATAGAAACAAAATCTATCAAGATGGAATTACAAAGCAACAGAAACTATGATTAGACTTATACTTACCAAGGAGAATGAATCAGTAAGAGCATTCAACAAAATTCAACATTCTTTCATGATAAAAACAATGAAACCGATAAGAACAGGTAATACACTTGATCTTAGCCCAAATATTTGGTGATAGAAAGTGAACTGACTCTGGGTGATGAACACATAATACAACATATAGATGATGTATTGTAGAATTACATACCTGGAATTTATGTAATTTTTACTAACCAATGTCACCCTAATAAATTTAATAATAAAAAACCAATGAAACTGGAAGAGGAGGAAACTATCTTAACACAACAAAGACTGTATATGAAAAATGCACAGCTAACATCATTCTCAAAGGTGAAAGACTAAAAGTTTTTTCTCTAAGATTCAGGAACAAGATAAGACAGCCTGCTTTTGACACTTCTCTTCAAAATGGTATTGGAATTCCTCACCAATTCAATTAGGCAAGAAAAAGAAATAAAAGACATCCAAATTGGAAAGAAGTAAAAAGATCTTTGTTTATAGATGACATGAACTCACATGTAGAAAACACTAAAGATTCACCCCCCTAACACAAAAAAGGTTGGAACTATAAACAAATTCAGCAAGGTTGCAGGATACTAAATTAATACGTGAAAATAAGTTGCATTTCTACAAAGCAACAATGAAAAATCTGACAATAAAATTAAGAATATAATTTCACTTACAATAGCATCAAAAATAATAAAATAGTTAGAAATTAACCAAGAATGTGAAACACTTGTACACTGAAAAATTACAAAGCATTGCTTAAAGGAATTAAAGACATAAATAAGTGGAAAGACATTCTGTGTTCATAGATTGGAAGACTTGAGTTGTTAAGAGAACAGTACAACCCAAAATGAACTACAGGTTTAATCCTTATCAAAGCCACAATGACATCTTTTGCAGAACTAAAAAAATTCATCCTAAAATTCATAT
Organism: Lyroderma lyra; assembly: GCA_004026885.1. Lineage (NCBI taxonomy): Eukaryota > Metazoa > Chordata > Mammalia > Chiroptera > Megadermatidae > Lyroderma > Lyroderma lyra. The sequence continues at coordinate 3,147 of PVJL010012708.1, read as the reverse complement.
GGAATTTTAAAGGACCCTAAATTTCCTTATTTTTGGCAGGGATGCCAAGATCATTCTATGGGAAAAATACATTTTTTTTTTCAACAAATGATGTTGGGAAATCTGGATACTCATTCAAAATAATGAAATTGAACTCTTAACATCATATGCAAAAAATTAACTCAAAATGGATAAAAAATCTAAATATAAGCTAAAACTATAATAACTCTTAAATAAGAAGAAAAGTTTTACTCTTTATGATGTTAGATTAGGCAATGACTTCTTAGATATGAAACCAAAAACCAAAAGCAACAAAAGAAAAAAATAGATACATTGAACTTAACCAAAATTAAAAACTTTTATGCATCAAAGGACAAAATGTGCATCAACAAAATGAAAAGACGACCCACAGAGTGGGAGAAAATATTTACAAGTCATATATCTGATAAGGGATTAATATCCAGAATATATAGAGAACTACAACTCAACAACACAAAATGCAATCAAAACGGGCAAAGAACATGAACAGCTATTTCTCCAGAGAAGATATATAAATGGCCAATAGGCACATGAAAAGATGCTAAACATCACTAATGATTAGGGAACAGCAAATCAAAACTATGAAGAAAAACCACCTCATACCCATTGGGATGGCTATTTTATATTAAAAAAAATTAGAAAACAACAATTATTAGCCAAGTTGTGCAGAAATTGGAACTTCTGTGCATTGCTGGTGGGAATGTAAAATGGTGCAGGTATGTGGAAAACAGTATGAAAGTTGATTTAAAAATTGAACAAAGAATTACCGGTTGATCCAGCAATTCCACTTCTGGGTATCCACCCCAAAAAACTGAAAGCAGAGATTTGAACAGATGTTCGTACACCCATGTTGATAGCAACATAATTCACAACAGCCTAGAAGTTCATGGCTGGATGAATGATAAACAAAATGTGAATGTACATAAAGAAAAGAATATTATTTATCCTCAAAAAAGAATGAAATTAAGATATATGCTACAACATGAATGAACCTTGAATACATTATATTAAATGAAATAAGTCAGGTGCAAAAGGACAAATATGATTCCATTTATACGAGTTACCTAGAATAGTCAAGTTCATAGAAACAGAAAGTAGAATGTTATTTGGAGTTGAGGTAGGAAGTAGGGACATATTGTTTAATGGTTACAGAGTGTTAGTATGGTAAGATGAAAAGTTTCTGAAAATGGATAGTGGTGATGGTTATATAACCATTAATGTGAAAGTACCAATCCTACTGAACACTTAAAAGAGGAAAATGGTAAACCTTATGTATTTTTACCACATAATATATAGTAACAGAAAAAAAAAAAGGAATCTTGTGCAAGGTCACACAATAAGTATCAGATCCAGGATAAGAAACTAAGATATTAGTTTCAGAGACTAAGCTCTTCATCACTTTGTCATTCTGTTTACTGTAATGGTCTCCTGATTGATATTCTGCCCCCCTGCAATGTCTTTTTATTTATTTATTTATTTATGTATTTATTTATTTATTTTTAATTCATTTTTATTGTTAGACTTATTGGGGTGACATCTGTTAGCAAGGATTACATAGGTTTCAGGCATACAATTCTACAGTGCATTGTCAGCTTGATGTATAATAAGTTCACCACCTAATGTGACCCCTCTTTCCATCCCCTTATATTTAGCTTCCCCCCTCCTCTCCCACCCCCTCTCCTTTCTCCCCTCCCTAACCCACTTGTCCCCAAATAAACATTAAACTATTGATTGTGTCCATGGGTTATTTGTTTGTTCATTTCTTTTTTTCTTTGCTTGTACATCATTGGTACAACAGTCCTCCCAGGAAGGGGTAGGATGGGGCAAGGAGTCACACTGCACATGCAGCCTGAGGGGTCACTTTGCTAGAGCTTTTGTGAGCCTCAAAAAGATCAGGCCCCCTCTCTAGTATGGTAGCTTTACATAGAGAAGGGACAACATTTCCTTTTTGTTAAATAATTTCTTAGAGAATGACCACTCATGACCTTAGGACCTGGAAAAATTTCAATCTAAAGGATTTCTCAATCTGACCTGTGGATTGACTATCCCATAGAAGGACTCTAGAGAAAAGTAGTCACAGTTTTAACAAAAGGCTAGCACTCTTAGGCTTCTCTGTGAACCATAAATTTTTGGCATTGCTCCTTCTGTTCCATGAAGGGACTTCATAGATGCACCTATTTATTCTTCAAGTATGTGCCATCATTTACTATTCTCCTTTGTTCTGTCATATATGCTGGTGCCACACAGCGTTATACAGCTGGTGACTTCATAGCTTGGACACAGCTCAGAAGAGCCTGCCCATGGCTTGTCATTTTTCCATTTCCATGCTTCTGGCCTGAGGGAGGCTTTGGTGGCAATTGGTGCCAAAATTTGACCAGATTGAGGATAGGTCTCTCATGCAACTTCTCCACTGGTTCCTCCCTGTTCCACCACAGATGGTATCAGAGCAGAGTCAGTCACCAGGTGAGCCTGGAGCAGAGCAAAGAGCAGGAGTCTGTACCACTTAGCTCTCATTGGAAGTGGTTTCATCTTTTTGTTTGGGGAAAAAGAGGTGAGCTTGATTCAAAACCTTGTATGTTCCTTGGAGCATATGCAATAGGTAACAGAAAAAAAGAAGTGACAGAAAAAATGTATTAATGACAGGAGTAATTTGACATTGAGGACTCTTTTTACTCCCCCTCTGTGAAGCCCCCTTCACCTTATGGGGCTTCTGGGGCTGAGAGAACCCCCTTCCCACACTGCAAAGCCAAGCCCAAGCTCTGCCATGAGAAATCAAAAGAACAAGGGAAGAAGAGAGTCTGCAGATATGTAGTGTGAAGATGTAGGGAAAGAATTTGTGACTTGCTTGTGTCCATGGCCACAGGATGACAAATAACATTTAGGCTCTTTTCTGAAAACCAGACAGCCCTCCACCCCAGAGCTTAGTGCTGGTGGTCCAGGGAGCCACTTACCAGTGACCGTGATGGTCCTGACTGTGGTCCTATTGAGGCCAGTGACAGAGTTATGGACGAGGCAGGTATAGGATCCACTATCGTTCGCAGTGATGTTGGGGATAAAGAGCTCCTGTGTGGACTGCTTGGGCCTCCCATTGATAAGCCAGGAATACTGTGCAGGTGGGTTAGAGGCTGC
>PVJL010012707.1:15458-35884 GCA_004026885.1 Lyroderma lyra | reverse complement strand
TAGAATTGTACACTTGAAACCCAACAATTTTACTAACCAATGTCACCCCAACAAATCCAACAACAAAAAGTACATCTTTGATAGTTTCTTTCATTTTGCCTTAATAATGTATATTTATGCTTTATATAAGAAATCTTAATTATGCACATTGTGCATAAATAGAACTCAACCACAGAATTTTAACAAAATATATAAATGAAGAAAAATTTTACACTACTACAATTTACTCATTTCATGTAACATTTTTGTTCATTGTAACAAATATTTTGTAATTGATAACACATTATTTTTTGTTCTTATCTAGAGATCTTTAAATTATCACTTTGTAAATAATAAATTCAGGACACCATTTAATCACTCTTGTACAAGATTTAAAATAAATTATTTGGTGTGTTTAACTAAGCAGTTATTACACTTACTCTTTAACTTATATGCATAAATAAAAGAATTAAAAACATTTATATAATTGTAGATATGGAATTAGTATTACCCACGTATAATGCGCATCCTTCTTCTTCCCTCGCAGATTTGGGCAAAATCATGTGCATTTTGCACAACGAAGTACAGTAGTTATAAGGTTCCAGACTACTATTCCTTTATCGTTGAGTGAAAAAAGAAAATGTCCCCCCATAAGTTGTCTTCTGTTCAAATGAACCTGTCTCTGATATCAAACAATTCCCCCAATTTTTCTCTCATTCATAAAGAATTCGAACCTGATTCCCTAGTTCACGTTTCCTTCCCTCGCCCCCCATCTTACCACCCTTTTGGTAGCTTGGACAATGCTGTCAGTGCACCCCATGACTAATCCAATAGCCAGCATCACTGTTCCTTGAGGGCCCCCCAGTTGGTGGGCTTCCCTGTAGCTTGCTGTTACAGACTGAATGTTTGTGTCCTCCCAAAATTCATACGTGGAAACATTAACCCCCTGATGTAATAATATTCAGAGGTGGGGCCTTTGGAAGTTAATTAGGTCATGGGATGGAGTCCATGTGATTGGATTAGGGACCTTCTAAGAAGAGGAAGAGAGTTCTCTTGTCCTTTTCTCTCTCTCTCTCTCCGATAGATAGATAGATAGATAGATAGATAGATAGATAGATAGACAGACAGATAGATAAATAGATAGATAGAATACTGCCATGTGAGAATAAAACAGGAAGACAACCATCTACACACCAGGAAGAAGGCTCTCACCAGATGTGGAATCTTGGACTTTGGAGCCTCCAAAACTGTGAGAAATACATTGTTGTTTAAGCAGCCCAGTCCGTGGTGTACTTTTTACGGCAGTCCAGCTAGTGGAGACATCTGCCTGCCAGGTTGCGGGACAACTCAAGTTTCAGTGTCCCGTTCTGACTACAGCCTCCTGTCCCTCTTGCATTTACATCTTCCTTCCCTGCTTCAGCAGGTACCTACCGTCCTATCACCATCATCCTATAGCCCTTTATAATACTCGCATCAGTGAACATTTTTGAAGTAGTTACTTAATAAAATTGTCTTCTTTGTCACCTGTACTGACACCTGGCCCCTGTCAAAAACTTCCTTCCACCTCACTGATATTTCCCTTTGTTTGCTTTACAATTTTCTTCACCATCTCTGAAGTGTGAGTGATCCCCACGGTTTCTTCTTTGTGTCACTGCCGTTTTTACTCTTGCCACCTTTCTTGGTTAGACAGACAATCAAATCTGTTTCAGAAGACAACAAAAAAAAATGACCCCCCTCTTACTTTTTTAGCAACCACAAATATGTCCATGCTCCCTAATCAGCATCTGAGGTCCAGCTTTTGCCCCCAGGCTTGGATATCTGAAAACCTGATGGGTGTCTGCACCAGTCCCTCCCTGAAAATAAGACAGAGCCCTTCTCTCCCTGTATTTTCTGTGTTAGTTGGAACTTCCAGCCACCCAGACACCCTGGAATTAATTAGTCCCTTCTTCTCCCTCAGTAGTATGAATTTCCCAATAGTAAGATCTGGTATGTGTTCAAAACTCCAGCAACTGAGAGGCACCTGAAAAAAAAAAAACAAACCTGAAATTGCACAAAACAAGCAAACAAACAAAAAAATCTTACTACAGGAAAACATTTAAAAAGAGAAATTTGCTGAATTGTCTTATACTTACTGTATGGTCCATTACAGAGTTTTTAAAAAATATGTACAATGAGTCAACATTTTTAATACTTAGGGTCCCTCAGGATCTGAATCTAGTTCTGTCCTTCTCCTTTAGCCCCTATTAATCACCAAGTCCTGACAATTTGGCATTCTAAGTATCTCTGGCATCCCCACTATCCCACATTCCCCAACCATCATCCTAAACTGCCACCACCCTAGATAAGCCTCCTAACCTCTCACCTGAGTGTTTTCTTCATTATCTCTCTGTCTGCTGTCACACAGTCCTTTCCACAAGACCACTGGAGTGACGCCTCTCAAAAGCAATTCCAAAGTCATTCCTGTCCCTTACAATAACAAACAAACAAACAAATTAAAACCTCTTTGATGATATCACACTGACAGTAGGACAAGTCCAAGCACCTTAGAATGACTCTCCAGGTTTCCCTGTTGTATTCTGGTGTTTCTCAGGTAGGACTTTCTGAGCACTCTTAACAGGTTCATTTGCAAACTCACACATTCCTCAGGAAGGGGCTCAAGAGCTACATAGTCAGCAAGCTTCCCAAGTGTAAAATGTTCAGACTGTGGTCTACATCCCGGAGCTCACCTGCCATCACTCACTCACTCACCAACAAAAGCAGGGCTTCCCACCCTTGGATGCTTGTTTAAATCACCCAGGAAAAAAATTTTAATGCCAGTGCCTAGGCATCTCCAGACAAGTCAAAGAAGACTATCTGGGACTGTAGCCCAGGAGTTGGTACGTTTAGAAGGTCCCCAAGAGAATCTGATGTGTAGCCAGGATCGAGAACTCCTGGTAGCAATGAAGGCTGAGCTGCTCCGAAATGTACCTACACAGCCACGATGTCTCCGTCTCACCTCCACTCCTTTGCCCATAATAGCTCCTACCTGGAATGGAGCGCTGCCCTGCTATCTGCTGAACTAATTCCCCTGTGTCCCTTAAGACTTGGTCGCAGTAATATGAATAATCCCAGGGAGCTCTCCCAAAGTCTGTCCCTCAGGCTGGGTTTGGTTCACTTTCTCCCGGAACACCAAGTGCATATCTCTAATACTGTAAGAAGTATAACTGTGTACACAATATAATTGTTTTTCTCTGTTTCCTCTCAATAAGTTTTGAGTTCGTTAAAAGCAAAGACCATGACTCAAAGCATCTTTGCATTTTTTGAGTTTGGCAGCATCTGGCTTATAATAGGTATTGAATGAATGATTCTTGATTGAATAAATGAATGAATGAATGAACATAATGAATGAATTGATCTTCTTGATAAAACAGTAGGTGAGTCACTTGTGAAGGGCAAGAGGCCCAGGGTGAATTTACAGTATTGAAAAGAGGACAAGATGTGGGACTGTGGCTATGCATCAGCTAGAGACGAAAGAATTGGATTTTGCAAATACATTAAACTAAAACAGGAGTAAATTTCTTTAAAATAGATAAGAATATTGACTTGACCACGCAATCCATTCTTTGTGCAAGGTCCTGGAGGGGCCTTAAGGTGCTGGGTATGTCATTAGCTAAGACTCGAAGATTTACTAACAGTTATAATGAATTGTCAGCCCTTTACACCTTAGTGTAAATAAAAGCTTAAAATTAGGAGAAGGGTGCCATCTACTGACAAAAGAGGAGCATAACAGAGATGTGAAAGCGTCGGAGAGTTCTCAAATTGTTCCTACCAATTGCCGTGGCTAATTTCTTGTTCTGTCCACCACATATTTTATCAAATATTTTTCTAGACTATTTTAAACACATTAATATTTAGGAAAATTTTCTGTAATTTTCTTCTCAAGAAATATGGCATGCCCATTTTAAAGTACATCACACTTTTTTCACATTTTCCTTAAACTCTGTAGTGTCTTTTTCTAAATGTCTTTAATTAAAACTTTAAAAATAAAAATTAGTAGATAGTATAGCTCCAAAGTCAATAATGTTATACATACACAAATAAAAAATTTACCACTTGTTTCATTAATAAATTCAGGGGGAAATTTTTTTGACACAAAACAAAGGACAAATATATTCACGTTATTTAATACAAAACGAAAACAATGTTCAATTTAATGCATCATTGGATCCTTGGCAAGAAGTCATCCCTGGTATCGAAGTGCACACAATAGAGCAGATGAAATTACCTGGATGACAAATGAAGGGAAGGCCACCTGAAGCCTGCTCTTTAGTTCCTACCGGCATAGATGCTCTGTTAGTTGCATAAGATGTTTTTTCAAGATCCTTCCTTGTGTACAAGAGACTCAGTTACTATACACGAAGGAGGCTGGACCAAACAGAGCTGGTTCCATGGCATCCCTGCTGAGATGCCACAAAAGTTCAAACGTAATTAGTAATAGAATTTACTGAGAATGTTCTATATGCTGTTCACAGAGCTTTTTACCTTATGGATGGTAGTTGAATTAAAACATTTATATGAGGTAGGTTTTATATAGAGTTTAACAATAACAAAAAAGAGACTCAAAGAAACTTAAGAAATTTACCTATATCCAGTAAGCAATTGAAATTCCATGGCCAATGTTTTTGCTCACATGAAAAAAGGATGCTTGTTGTGTGTTCAGTTGGATTTGGGAAGTGCTACATCCCACATCCCCTCTTAAAGACTCAAAATGTTAATTCGTATGTTAATAGCTTTGGGAGGTAAAACCCTGTTTAAATTGGTTTATTCAAGATTTCATGCCGAATTTCCCTTGAGCACATTTAAACAACCCAGTGAACACCCATAGCAAAATGCTGTCCTGGCCAGTGAGGAGTCATTGATAGGTTTTAATCAGGACAGTGACATGGTTAGATTTGCATTTTGGACCCACGACTCTGACAGGTGGGGTTTGGGACTGGGAGAGACCCAATGCACAGGGCAACCACAACATGAAATAGGATATCTGGGGGACTAGAGATGGAGGGAGACAGGCAAAGAAGAAGTGTTTAGTAGGAGTAAAATGAATAGGACTTGGAGATGGATTAGACGCTAGGGAGAAATAAAGAACAAAAACATATAGATTTCTAGCTTGAGTGACTCGGTAGATGTTGTAACATATGAGAGAGAATTTGGCTTAACTTTTTAAATTCAGAGCTTTTTCAAATGTACTTATCCCTAACACCTTTTATTTAAAATAGATGTACATGTATGTGTGTGCGTGTGTGTAGTGTAGTTATGAAATATCTATCTCTTGCCACAGGTTAAAGTCTACATTTTATTTATAAAATATTATATATAATAAATACACACACACACACACACACACACACACATACATGAGGTCTGACAGTTAAGTTTGCAAACTTGTCATCGTACACTGACATTGGCAGCCCTGTATAAAGAATTCAGTAAGGTGTCATATCCTTGGTATATCTGTGTCTGTCTCACAGCCATGTTCATGTCAACGTGTGGTGGTGTCTTGCTCAGTGGTGTTCATTATTGTTGTTGTGTGTTTTTGTGTTGGAGCTTGAATTAGAGCAACAAACAAACATTAAACTTCTTGTTAAACTTGGCAAGAGTGGAAGTATAATCTGAAACATGTTAGTCCAAAGTTATGGGGATAATTCCATGAAGCAGTGTACAAATGGATTAAATGTTTTTCTGAGGGGAGAGTAAGCATAACTGATGAAGAGAGGTCAGGGTGACCAGTTAACGAGCAGAACTGGTCAAAAATTCATCAAATTATGTGCCAAAATCAGCAGCTGACTGTGAGAAGCATAGCAGACCAAGTAAACATTGACACAGAAACAGGAAAATCTTAACTGAAAATCTTGGCATAAGAAGGTGTGTGCAAAAATGATCTTGAAGGAGCTCACCAATGAATCAAAGGGAGTTGAAGTTTGCCAAGACTTTCTGGAGAGGCAAAATGATGTCTTGGGCCTTGTTACCACTGGGCATACCAATATGACCTTGAAACAAAACACAATGGAAGTCAGCCAATTCTCCATGACCAAAAACCATCTGTCAGTCCAAATTGAGAGTTAAAATGATGTTGCTAACCATTTTTTATATCAGATGTATTGTTCATTATAAATTTGTACCAACTGGACAGTCAACCAAGTGTACTATTTGGAAGTGCTAAAATGGGTGTGTGAAAGAGTTAGATGAAGACGACCTGAACTTTTTGCCAACAACTCGTGGCTCGTGCATCATGACAATGCACCAGCTCACAGGGCACTGTGTGTGAAGGACTTTTTAGCCAGTACACAACTGCATTGGAACACCCTTCCTACTCAGCTAATCTGGCCCCCAGTGACTTTTTTCTTTACTCAAAAATAAAGGAAATATTGAAAGGAAGACATTTTGGTGACATTCAGAACATCAAAGTTCATATGACAACAGCTTGACAACTGCTCTGATGGCCATTCCAAAAAAAGAGTTCCAAAATTGCTTTGAAGGGTGGACTAGGTGCTGGCATCAATGCACAGCTTCCCAAGGGGAGTGCTTTGAAGGTGACTGTAGTGATACTCAGCAGTGAGGTATGAGCACTTTTTCTAGGATGAGTTCACACACTTGTCATAGTATATACACACACACACACACACACACACACACACATATGTGTGTGTGTATATATATGTATGTATATATATATGTACATACAAACATACACACACACACACTAGAACTAGGTCTTGCAGAATACACTTTCAGAAATACTTCTTTGTGGGTCTTATGCAGCCAAAAAGCAACTGGCCTAGAATATCTGCTCGACATCATTCAGTTTCTATGGGGAAAAGTCTGAAGAAAAATTTTATGGACACAAACAAATTTTCTCATACAAACTAACAATGTAAACATGATTTAAAGGGACTTATAAATCTAACTTGCTTTTTGTGCTGCTCTAGAAACTTGAGCAAAAGTTTGGCAAACTATGGTTGTCAGGTCAAATTCAGCCCACCACCTATTCTTATAAATAACGCTTTATTGAAATATAGCTGTACACATCTGTTCACATATTGTCAGTGGCTGCTTTTATGCAACAATGGCAATGAGAAGGTACAACATAGACTGAATGGTCTGCAGAGCCTAAATTATTTACTATCTGCCCTTTACAGGAAAGTTTGTGAAGTCTTGATCCAATGAACTGTTAAGCATATAGTAGATACTTGTAAAACTCAGTAATTGATACATTGAAATCCATGAATATAAACACCAGGACATCTGCAACCAAAGTTTCCTCCAGCGACACCAGCTGATGAGTTCTAAGGGATCACAACAAAGAAGCCGGAAGTGTAGTTCCGTGGTTCTGCCTCCCACCTCACCTGAAGAAATTCAGGAACTCTAGCCCCAGGGCATACCTACCAAAGTGTCTGTACACTTCGCATCGTCAGCTCTCCCACCACCACTCCTAACACTGCTTCCCATATCCTCTGCTTCCGCTTCCCAGAGTGGCATACCGACACCATCCTGATCTTTATCAGCTAGCAGTTATGCTTCATGGAGTCTTTATAAATTAGGAATGCATTCAGTGGCAAATAGCAGAAATTCCTACTATTTAGAGTTTTTTTTTATAGGCATTTATTTATCCATTCAAAAAGAAATCTAGCAGTGAGTGTCCCAGGCAGGTTCCAAGGAAGGGAGAAAGCATTCCAGCCAAAATGTCTTTTTAAAAAATCTTTCCTTGTTGCCCAGCCTAATGGCTGCCACTTATCCCTCATTATCGAGAACTAGCTCTTTGTGCAAGGAAACCTGGGAAATTGAGTGTGTGAGCTTTCCAGTCTATACGGTCAGGAGAAGGAAAGGACCTTAGGAATGGCTTTTGAAGTAGCCAAACTACAGCACCTGACTAAGTGTCTTTGCTTTGTTTTATTCTGAGTGAAGACCATGCCCCCACTCCTGGTGCCTCACACCGATGTGGGCTATGTTCAGCAAATCCCAGAGATATGGAAGCTGTGGCCTTGTGTGCGTGTGTCACAGCCCCCTTTCCTCATGACACTGGGCATAGGGGATAGCAGACTACGGAACAATCTGAGCAATAACATCTTACTATACCACCTTTACCACAATTCACCTGCTTTTTCACTCTGCAGTTTGAAAGGAATTTATAAGTGTGCCAGGCCTTGTCAGGAAAATTCTTTCTGATGCCCCCCTTAGCATCTCATGTTAGCTAATCAATGGGAGGTCTCCCAGCTACCTACAGAAATGGCTGAATCGGTAGGTCGTATACAGCTCGAGATCCCACTGTGGAATCCTCACAAATCAAAAAGGCAGAATGAGAGATAGTGGAAGGAAGTAGGGTTTCAGGAACGTGGGTGCTCAGGGCTTAGGAGGGGCTCCAACAGGGAATATTTATAGAATACCTACCTCTTGCCACAAGGTTAAACTCCATATTTTATTTATAAAATATTAAATTTATTTAACATAATGTAAAACATTAAACTTATTTAATATAACATAAAATATTAAAGTCTATATTTTAATTATAAATATTTTGTCTATTTAAAAACCAGACCAGAAAAAAATTCTTGGAAACATGGTAACTAGTACAGTGTAAAGATCTGTACTTAGGTCATTGGTTGGCTGACCATTATTTTTGGTTCAAATTTATGCTAAAAAATTATACAAATTGAGTATTCTAAAAAATAATCTTGCTTTATAATCAGTCAGGCAGAATTTTTATTCTCCAAATTAAAGAAGTTGTGCTTAACTCAAATGAACCACAAAATTTAAATTTACCTTTTTATTGAGAACATTGCTTTTGTCATATGTGAATATTACTCATAACTATAAATCTATCCAACATTATGACATAACAATAATTGATCTTGGTGTAGACCATCCAAATCCAATGCATGTGCATTATCTCATTTAATTTTCACAATTATTTACTCACTCCATTTTCTCTAGGGTGGCTTTGCCTCCTCAAAAACATGCTGCCTTAATTATAGGCAAGTTTAGGGGTACCAGGTAAGGGATCCCCCAAATATTTTTGCAACCTGCTCACTAATGCTTGATACATTTTCATAAAAGATGAATGTTTCATTCCACAATTAGAAATAAGACCAAACAAAATGTCCATAGGATAGGTAACATTTTGTTGAATGTCACACATAGGTGCAAAGGCAATGAAATTCAGGCTCCAGGTAGGCCAATAATTCAACATGGGCTCAGCTAAACCCATAGTGGTTTAAATGTGTTTTCTCACCTGTAAAAGGGAGTAACAATGATCTCTACCCCATGAGGTCTTTTCCCAGGATTAAATAAAATATTTACAAAGTACTTAGTGAGTCTTGTCTTAGGAAGGACTCAGTGTTAGTTGTTTTGCTCTTGTTCTTTTTGTTTGTTTGTTTAATTCATTTTTATTGTTAGACTTTTTGGGGTGACATCTGTTAGCAAGAATTACATAGGTTTCAGGCATACAATTCTACAGTGCATTGTCACCTTGTTGTATAAGTTCACTTGGACGGATGGGGAAAAGGAGAGACACAGCAAAGGGCACCAAGTTAACTAAGGGGCGGGGAGACATATTCCAGAGGAGAAACAAACACGGAAAAGTAAAGTTCCTGTGGCACATAATAAACAAGGTAGGCCAAATTCCCCAATTTTGCATATTGGCAGGTGGCCCATCCAAGGGCTCATGGGCAGTGGAGTCTAAATCCAGCCATAAATGCCTCTAGTTTTCATAGTGCATGGCTGGATACTTCCCGGACAGCCCTGAAGGACTCATGGGGGAGGCAATGCAGGAATCTGCCACCAGATGGCAGCATAGAGCCACTGGCAGCTCACCATTGGCAGCATTGCCCCTCATCTTGCTGAACTGTATATTGCGATGTTCCAAAGAATTGGGTTCACAGCTATGGAAATAGGAATTATCCCAGCCAGACACCCTCTACTGCATCATTTAAGCCCTGGAAGCCTGTTTTCCTGAAATCCTATTTCCATCCATTTTTCCTTATTCCATCTTTTCTTCTTGCTGTTCATGGGAACATAGAATAACTAGTAAATCTGATTTACTTCAAAATAGAATCATTCTAACAAAGTAAAGAATTACAGGATCCACTTTTCATTTTAGCTGTCCTTTCTAAACCCATAGTGGTTTAAGTATGGCTAAAAATTTTATTAAAACAAAACACCTTTTGCCATGCTTAAAGCAAATCACATTCTGACAAAAGTGGTTCAAAAACTAAGATCCCATGAAAATTCAATTGTTTTTATGCAGAAAAGTCAAGCATTACTCCAGAAAGATTTTTTTTTAATTACAGTAACATGGCTTAATAACATTACATAAGTTTTAGGTGTACAACATTATAATTTGATATCTGTATACACTATATCATCAAATGTCTAGTTTCAATCCCTCACCATACACTTGACCCCATTTACCCATTCATTCTACCCCATCCCGTTTCCCCTCTGATAGATACCAATCTGTTGTTTGTATCCATGAGTTTGTTTTTGTTTTGTTTTATCTGTTTGCTTGTTTCTTTTTGGTTTCATATTTCACATATGAGTGAAATCATATGGTTTTTGTCCTTTTCTGTCTAACTTATTTTACTTAGCTTAATACCATCAAGATCTATCCACGTCATTGCAAATGGCAAGATTTCTCTTTTTGCATGGTATAGTAGTATTTCATTTCCTGTGTGTGTGTGTGTGTGTGTGTGTGTGTGTGTGTGAATCTTACATCTTCTTACCCATTCATCCCTTTAAGAACATATAGGCTATTTCTATGTCTTGGCTAATGTAAATAGTGCTACAATGAACATAAGGGTGAATATATATCTTTTTTGAATTAGCATTTTTCATATTCCTTGGATAAATACTGTAAGAGGAATTGCTGAATCATATGTTAGTTCTATTTTTAATTTTGAGGAACCTTTACATTGGTTTTCATGGTGATTGCACCAATTCACAATCCTAACAGTATACAAGGATTCCCTTTCCTCTACATCCTCTCCAATATTTATTTCTTGTCTTATTGATAATAGCAATTCTAACGAGTGTGAGGTGATATCTGATAGTGGTTTTTATTTGAATTTCCCTTATAATTGGTGCTGTTGAACATATTTTCATGTGCATATTGATCAACTCTATGTCTTCCTTGAGAAAATGTCCATTGAGATCCTCTGCCCATTTTTGCAATCAGGTTGTTTGTTTATTTTAATGTTGAGTTGTATGAGTTCTGTATATATTTTGGATGCTGACCCTTTACGAGAAATATTTGCAAATATCTACTCCTATTTAGTTGGTTGCCATTTCATCAAGATCTTTTAAGATCAATCTTCAGATACTAGATAGCTTTTAAATGGATCCATACAAATAAAGTTTATTTCATCCAAAAACCCAAAGCTTCTATGAACTTTCATTGTTGATCTGAAGAAATAGGTCATTTTCCTTTAAAGCCACAAATAGGAATAACATTGCAGATCTAACATCCACTCAAATACTATAGGACCATCATTCTGAATCTATTCATTTTTAATTAGGATCAAATAAGTCATTCAAAGGGAAGGTCACAACTATGCATAATATCCCCCAAATGCTATAATTTACATTTGGTGCTTAAATTCCTTCAATACACATGAAATACATATATCCAAATGGCTTCCTAGAAGCTAAATGTACACAGAAACTGAAAAGAAGTTACCCCTGCTCATGTCAACATTCACTAATACCTGAAATTTCCCCCTAATCTGCGTTTTCATTGTGATAGAAGTGGGCCTTGTGTTGCAGTTATGCTCACATCCTTTGCTTCTATAGGTATGCCTAACTTTATTGTGGATTAAATGTGAGCCCGTGTTAATTTTTAAAATATTTCCCAAACTATTTTTAATGGTACTACATTTAGTTGAAGACAACAAAAATATCCACTATTTGGTATATGTAGCCTTACCCTAAAGTTAATATCACCAACAATTAACTTGATCAGCAATATTAACAAATCACCTAAGTGTCCCCTAATATAATATAATGCACTGAGAAGGCCACAATAGCTTAACCTAAATCCATTCATGAGGAAATCGCAGATAAACCCAAACTGAGGAACATTCTACAAATAAATGACCTGTATTTTTTTTAAAGTGTCAGTCATAAAAAGCAAAAGAAGGAGGAGAAATCAATCCAGATTAAAGGAAAATAAAGAGATGTGAAAACTAAGTGCAACATGTTATCTTGGTTTGGATCTTGAACCAGAAGGAAAAAAATTGCTATATGAAACATTACTGGGACAATTGGTGAAATTTGCATAAGGTGTATAGATTAGATAATAATAATGGATCACTGTAAAGTTTCCTGATTTTAATCATTGTACATGGTTGTATAAGTGGATGTCCTTTTACTTAGGAAATTCACACAAAGTTATTTAGAGGCAGTGCACTTTCAAGTGATTCAGAAAGAATATATAAGTTTTATGTGTAGGGAGACAGAGAGAGAGGACGTGCAAACGTAGCAAATGTTAACAATTGGTGGACTTGAGTGAAGAGCATATCAAAGTCCTCTGCTTTATAAGTTAGAAATAATTTCAAAATAAAAGGTAATCCATAAAAAAATGATATCCAGAAATTTGTTCCAGGCTAAGATCCAGTAAAGCAATTTTTACTTTATCGTTGTCTTAATGAAACAAGATGTACCAAGAAAAAAGAAAATACAATCACCCAGAATCTCATCCCTGTCCTGCAGGTAATCTCATGTTAGTACCCTCTACATGGTTACTATCTTTTGTCCCATCATCTCCTGGCTGGAGATTCAACTCCCCAGCTCTATCTGTCCCCTCCCTGTCTGTTCTCACCAGAGCAGCTAACATATGCCTTTTGTGTTTGTCACTTTCAATGAAGTTGTACACACTTATCAAGTAAAACAGAGGTAGAGATTTTGGCAAAATTCAGAATGAAGTATCTGGTTGAAGATTTAGCATTTGAACGTATTCCAGCTTTGTTTAATCCCAGTAAAATCCCTTCTACTTCTGCTCATCTCTAGAGTTCACCTTCTGCACAATCAAAAGACAAAATGCCCCCAATTCTTTCACACTCCCCTTTCCACTCGTCTTTAGCAGGCTGCCCAAATTCTATCTCTGAACTATAGCTCTCTACCCAGGCATTTCTGAGGTCAGGCAGCTCTATCCAAATCTCTCAAATCAGATCACACTGTGCTATGCTCCTGATGGAGCCAGAGCTTGCTGGATCTCACTGAAATCAACAGTTCAAGGGTTAGGTACCTGATACTGAGCATAACTCTGTCACTAACCAGCTATAGGACTTCTGCAAATTGTACAGCCTTTACTGTTCTATTTTCAGTGAAACAGAGACAGGATTAAGTAATTTTTAAAATCACTTTTAATTCTGAAAGACTATGATTCCATAGGCGGAAAAAGTAGAAATAATTAGATACAAAATTAGGAGCAGAAAAAATTTTAAAGGCAGCAGGTTGAAAGATGATCACAAACATCATAGGTTTATTTTAGGGCTCGGGTATCAGAGGATAGACGAAGAAGGCTCTCCTCGCACAAACTGGTGGAATATAGTTAGGTAATTAGAGACTGGTAATTGTACAATGAGACGATAAATGACTTAATGAAACAGTTGACCATGACTCTTACCAACTATGGATGAATGACACATCTCCAAATGCTGTAATTAAATATCTCTAAAACCCAATTCTTGCAGTGAGTAAGCTTTTCTTCCTTTATACTTTCAATAGCTTAGGAAGTAAAGTACAGTCTGTTTTTTAGGTTACTAGATTAATGGCTCTCAGAGTATGATTGACAGTCTAGACTAGAGATTAGAACATTTCAAAGTAAAAAGGGAAGAGTGGTGAGCAAGAAGTCCAAATTTTTATTTAATGCATGAGGAATGTAAAGACAAAGATGGTTGAGTAATTTGTCAAAGGTCACACAGAACAGTAGCTCACTCCCAAAACATCTGGCTGGGTGTCCTACTGACATGAATCTTCAGTACTGGGTTGGCCTCTGGGTACCCTTATTGAAGCCACATCATACTTCACTTTCGGCATTGATTCATGCACTTCATCCCTGTTCATGCCTCTGGGACGGCCTGTCAGCTCAGGGAGGTCATGAGCAAGGAGACCTTTTGCAGTACTGGGGTCATTTCACCTCCCTGACACACATCCCTCTCTGCAGTGTGCCCAGTGAATACAATCACAGGCAACTCTTCAGGCACAAACACCCAGGTGTTGTGTTTTTGCAATGGCAGTAGGCGAACCAGGCTCCACAGGCTTATACCTCTATCAAGTGTCCTCCACACATTTTAAAAGTTAGCAAGTCACTGCATTACAGAACTTTGTACATGTTCCAAACTCAAACTAACGTGTCAAAGAAAAAAGCCAATCCACTTACAGGAACACTCAACAGCATGTCTTCTCTCTGGATTTGCCCCTAAAGAGAAGAGAGGAACTCCATGATAGCACATAATTCCCTTCATGATAGCTATTAACTCTAATAAAGATAGCCTTTGTTACCTGATATGCTGATGGCGGTTTCATTTATCATGTGATGGAACAAAACAAACAAGCATCAAACAAGTATTGTGTTAGCTTTGCAGCAGACCTTCCACAGCATCTCTTGGAGTAATCCCTAGAGGGAGCTACGCTCTTGTAGCTCTGTTCAGGGACCGCTCTCTCCAAAGCAGAGAGAGAGGAGCAGAACCTGCTATCACACATCCTCTTGCAATATTCTCTCATGAAAACAGATACAATGTTGTTGTTTTTTTTATCAGGTAAAAAGCATCTTCAGGACAAACAAGAATGCAGTTCCTTGAATTTCAAGGTCTCAAGCCTCTACACTGTCAATAAAAACCTCCCTAATTACCTGGAAGTTTTTTTCTAAATGTGACTCTCCACCTTGACAGGTCTCTCAAACTCTTTTGTCATCCATAATATTCCAGAGCAATACACATGATTCCTCTTCAGTTCAAACACTTGAGAATTCCTAACCCAGAAATTTAGATCTACAAGGACATGAGTTCTGAGGTTCTCATTCTATAATCTATAAGAGACCTACAATTTAATTTGTAAGATGGTTTACAAGAAGGGAGAGGGATGGAACTGTGGGATTCACATCCCTCTTTTGGAAATTAGACTGCCTGAATCTGAATCTGAATCTTCCTTCTTTAACTCACGAGCTGTACGAACGTGGGTGAATCACTTCACCTCTTCAAATCTCATAGATCATTTGTAAAAACAACTTTAAAAAGAGGTTGATAATAAATAATCAATGTGTTTCAACTATTATTATTATTATTATTAATTATTAGCAGCAGCAGCAGCTGATAATGGCAATGTCACATTACATTTAGACTTGTGGGTTCTGAAATTACATTGCCTAAATTAAAACCCTGGCTCCATCCAACACTATGTGACTATGGGCAAATTATTTAACCTCAAGTGGCAGGTGTTTCTTCTTTAGTATAAGGATAAAGGTTGGCATGAGGAATAAAACTTTTAAAAAAGCAATGTACCTACAGAAAGTACATGGCACAGCGCTAGGTGTATAATAAGCATTTAAAAAGTATTAATTATTGTTATTGTGGAAAAGTGGCAACAGCAGTAGTAGTAGTATTGCTTTATTTGGGAGACAACTTGTAATTTATTAATAGCAGAATATCTCTGAAAATGTTTTTTGCAGATTAATGTTCCTATCTTTGGCTGGAGCTCATTACAAATACCCGTCTTTTCTGAACAGGGCAAGAACCTTTGAAAGAATGTTCTGGATGAACTGGGAGTGCACAGCATCCAGTAATATTCTAGACAGGGTAGCATTATATTTTCTCCTGAGCTTTTCTGTTTTATTAAAAGTCTTTCTTGTGCTACTTTAATAGTTGGGATACTAAAAAAAAAAAAAACAATAACAATTCCTGTCAATATTTATAATAAGAATTTTCACTGGTCTAATATTATGCATGTTTTCAGCATTTACCTGAAGACAATTTATTATTCTCAAGAGGTAGTATTATATAATAGACGTGCACTGAATTGGAAGTCGAAACAAAAAAAAATCATATTGTATGTTACATGCTCCTCCCTCTCCTGGCTTGAGTAGAATACTGTGGCCCTGGACCATTGATGAGTATTTTTTCATGTGTCTCATCTGTGAAATTAGGAATCTTAGTAGCTGTCCTGCCTGTCATCCAGGGTTGTTACTGGAGGTCAGATGAGGAAAAACTTGGATCAAATTATAATTGAAGTCATTGTATAAATTTAAGGTTTTATTTCAAAAATCTGAGCTCACTCACCCACACAAACACTGGTTCTTGAATTTTGTTTATACTAACCAAAAAACAGCGTATTTGGTTGGTACTTTACCCCCATCAGCCTGAATTTGGATCTCAAAAAGGAGGGTCAGGCAGTTTCAGAACAGGCTTTAGGGCCTTCGGATACAGATTGCTCTTCTCCGGAAATAGAGAGGCTGCGGGAACCTTTAACAGACTCCTTTAAGGAATTTCACCAGGCCTTCTCAGAGCTGTGCATGTGCCAAAATATATATTGACATGATAAACCACAATAGACTTAAATGTTTAAAGTAAAAAGTACACTTTTAAAAATAAGTACTTAAATTGGCTGATTGAGCAATAATACCTGGATGCCGAACTGAATTTGTTTAGAATAAACCACAGCATAAACTTTTTCTTAACATTTTGCACTGAAGCAAGGAAAACCAAAGGAGAAAAACACAGTTCTGTGGAATGTTTCCTCATTTCTACAATATGGAATAATTGCAACTGGTAGCAGAGTTCTACAGCTATGCCAACAAACTCTGACAGTCTCTATAAAAATGTTTAGCTTCCAATTAAAATTAAACATGCTTCCCATGCTCCTGACTGTCCGCTTCTTTCTGTCTTACACATGTCCCTTACACCTTCTGTAATTCCCTTTTAGATGTCCAGAAAACTGCTGCAAAAGAATCCTCCAAACTTGAAAAAAAAATTGCAAGAAAAAGTCAGGTGGCTGTTTTGCACTTACGTATTTATTTTGTGTTTTTCTGTCGGTGTTAATAGAAGTACACAAGACTCTCTTCCTTTGATATGTACAGTTCCTATTACTCTTTCCACTGGCTCCATTGTTTTAATTTGGGTGGAATATTGTGAAATATTTGGACTTGAGCAACTTCTCATGTGGGTGGGAGATCTAGGGTGTAGAGGTGATTTTGTCTTCATTCTTTCAGTTCATTTGGGAGACATCACGACCTTCAGTATAAGCTGAGAACTGACACATGAGGGCTGTCCTGAAAAAATCCAGTCACAAATGCCTCTGTTTTTCATATTATGTGGCTGGATACTTTCTGGACAGCCCTCACTTTATTATTTTGTGAGATTTCAATCACCAACTTGAAGCATCAGAGAGGAGAAATCCTATTTGACTGGATGGGTGGTTCAGAGAATTCTTGCTCATACCATGTCCCCCAGTGCAAAGATGGTCAGTGCAATCACACTGGGGGTGGCCCTAGGAAGGTCTCACAATTTGCGATGATGCCTCTTGCTCCTGCACGTCTCCTGAACTGGTTCTCTAGTCCAGGAGTGCGTATAGCAGTAGACCAGAGGTTGACAATCATCCCGGTGGCTTAGAGGGACCCTCCACATATTGACACATGTATTTATTAGGTTTGCTTGCCACTGTGAGAGATGAAGATCCAATTAATAATGTATGTAGTCTAGCATGGCCTCCAGCAGCCAGGACAATAAACAGCATGTTTTGTAAAAGAAGAAGGGGTTCTTTCTTTTTACCTGAGATTGCATTACTCTGACCTCAAATTAGTATCTTGATTATTTTATACCAGCCCTCTGAGCGAAGCTCTAATCTTGACAGTGAATGTCATGGAGAAGAGTTGAGAAACTGAGGCAGTCCTCTAGGTGCTTGGCATCAGCAAGCGACTATAATTGAATTTTACACTGAGGATCTTAGAATCCTCTGTGAGAAGGGGTATTTCTTTAAAGGTGTTTAGCATCCTATTGATTCAAAACTGAAAGTGGTTTTGAATTCCAAAACTTTATGCACAGCCTTTGTTTGTTTATGTATGACAAGAGCACCTACCTCCTCCTCGTTGCATACGGCCTCGAAGCGCATTGAGCTTGCTCACACTCTCCTGCCTACATACTGTCTTTTTGCTGCCTGGATCCCAGAAAGCTTCGACACAATTATTTACTGGTACATTTTTATTAATCAATAAATACGATTTCCAAGTTCTTGAAATGCCTACTACTGCTCTCACAGAGACACTCATATGGCCTCTTTTAATTCCACATCCCAAAACCCAGCAGACATTCATTAGAAAAGCAAAATCAGACAGGATAGCAAGAAACAAAGTCACCCATATGGGTAGTAACCACAACTACTTCCAGAAAGGAGTATTTTTTTGTCCCTGACCCTTGCCATATGTGACATATCCATAATCCTTCCCTTCTGATTCCCAGCCTCTCTTCTCTTAAGGAGGTTTTTGCTTACAGAACTATAACTTTCTAATATGCTATCTAATTCATTTATCGTATTTATTGCAAATTGTCCGTCTGTCTCTACAATCATGTAAGTCCCAAATGATAGGTTTTGTTTCCTATTTTGTTCAGTAATGAATCTGAAGTTCCAAGAACAATGGAGCACATAGTAGGTACTCAATAAATACTTGCAAAAATACAAATTAATGAATAGTGAAAGACAGGTACTTCTCTAATGCTCAGGTCATAAAGCATACCCTACTTACTGACTGCTAAATCTTTTCCTTACTTACTTTCCTCATCTCTAGGTGCAAAACTCTGGCAAAATTTTAAACTTTTTTGCTGTCTTTTTTTTTGATATGGGTAGCTCCCTGGCTGGGAATCGAACCCAGGCTGCAGCACTGACAGTGCTGAAGCCTAGCCACTACACCACCAGGGAACTCCTTTATGTCTTTTTTATACTCTCTTTCTTTAACTTCCTCCTACATTCCTCGTTGCCCAGAACTTCTATTTACTCTAAGCACACCCATTTATTTTGTCCATTCTGACTTATACTCTTCAAAGTGACCCGTCTCAATGATTAATGCATTCTCTCTGTTATTCTTTCCTTCTAGGTAAATCCATTCTATCATTTCTTTTATTGTTTACAGAAGTATTCAGAACCTCAGAGCCATAGACATTTCAGGAGAAAGTTCTCTATTCAAATTAATATAATATTCTGGCTAACTTTGTAGATACATTACTGTCTCTTGAAGAGTATTGAGTTACTAAAACATAAAATCTCATACAGCTAACCCTCTCCTTCAGAGATACTCAGATGGTAAAATTACTATAATTAGTATTATAATCATCTAGCACTAAAGAATTCTTACTCAAAACTCGGGTGCTATTTTTAGAGCATGAGGAGTTCAACAACAAGGAAGTAGGTAATAAAAGCAGTTTATATTTATTGGGACTTTCTATGGCCCATTCACTGTGCTAAGCTTTTAACAGGCATCGTCGTGCCCAATGCCCACCACCACCCTGTCACGCTGGCATTTTACAGCAGCAGAACTTGAGACATTCACATCTAAGAAATTTACCCAATGCCCAGTTAGAAAGAAGTGGTCATATAAATCTAGCCAGTATAAAGCAGAGCCCACACCTTCAAACTCCAAACTATGCACCTCCCATACTATACCTTGTTTTCTCAGCTTTGCCTATCTTTTCTCCCATGCCCCCATTCCAAAATTATAAATAAATAAAGGGATTTTTAAAAAGACATGTAGGTAACTGACACAAGCACTACTCTATAAACATTCTTGTGCTACATATGGAGGAGTTGTATGTCTGTAAAGGGTTGGAGATGAACACCCGATGCTTAACAGGACTGCAGAACAAATAACCATTCTGGGCTCGGCAGTTGTTGTCATTGTTTGGTTTGGTTTTCCCAAGCAGTAGAGAAATGTAGTCTACTGGAGTTATGAAAGACATTCTTTTAAAATGGGAGATTATATAGAGAAGCTTTCAAGGATTTGGAATGCTGTTCTACTAGATGACATATACATTTCAAGTGAAAGAAACGGGGAGGCCAGATGACACTCTAGTTGCCAAGTATAGGAACTATAAATTTAAAACACCTCCAATCCAATCCACAACTCCCCAAGACTTTAAGGAGCTTATATATGTGTCAGTATCTTCAGTACAACAAAATGACAAAACCAATCTTATGTTTTGTTTTGTTTTGTTTTGTTTTTTATAAATTCATTTTCATTGTTAGACTTATTGGGGTGACATCTGTTAGCAAGGATTACATAGGTTTCAGGCATACAATTCTACAGTGCATTGTCAACTTGATGTATAATAAGTTCACCACCTAATGTGACTTCTCTTTCCATCACCTTATATTTAGCTTCCCCCCTCCTCTCCCACCCCTTCCCCTTTCTCCCCTCCCTAACCCACTCGTCCCCA